>PVKA01032691.1:0-13085 GCA_004027165.1 Ctenomys sociabilis
AAAAAAAAAAAAAAAAAAAAAGGAAACATTTGCTTTGCAGTTCAGGCTGGCGTTGACCTCTGATCTTCCTGCCCAACCTCCTGAGTGCTGGGATCACAGGCCTGTGCCACCATTGGCCAGCTTTTGGCTGATTCTTAGGTGGAGGAAATAATCTGCTTGAAAATGCTTTTAAGTTGGTTATGTGATGCCTTGTGATGCATAAGGAAGTAGAATTTGCTCTCAAGTTTAGAAACGTTAAGTGATGTGACTTGGTTGTCTTGTATATATTGTACTCACAATAGTGCATGAAAGTACACTTAATAAATTGAAGTCTTGAGCTGTGATTAGTGGGCTCAGAGACCAACTTATTATAAAGAATACAAACCACTCCCCCCCCCTTCTGTACCTCTCTTGGACTGGAACTTTCTTTCCCTCAATAAATATATTCTGCTCATGGAAAAAAAAATACAAAATGGTAAAAAATTCAGAAAAGATACAGAATTTAATTAAAGAAATAGGAATTTGGCAGTGTTTGTTTTATTCCATAATGTTGCATTCAATTAGGTTACCAGATGTTGTTTAGGTGATTTTTTTTTTTTTTTTTTGAAGAACCAGGGATTAAACTCGCCCTTGCACTTGCCAGGGAAGCGTTTATCCTACTGAGCCATCTCCCTGACCCCTTAGGTTACCAGATATAAACATGTAAAAAATTGGTTTAAAAAAGTTAAATTTAAAGAAAGAAATTAAAAAATTTAAGCATTGGTTGCTGTACTGGCAGAAATTAGCAGTACAGTTATCCAAACCATCCTGCATATATACATGAAAAACATGGGAGCACTTCACAAATTTGTGTCATCCTTGCACAGGGGATGTGTTTGTTACTCAGTCCACTGAGCTAATCTCTGTATCCATCCAGTTTTAGTATATATGTTACTAAAGCAAGCACAGGCTGATTTTTTTTTTTTCTCTCATCTTTTCTAAATTTTATTTTAAAGAGAGCAGAAAAATAACATAAGACATTAGAAATCATTCACAATCTTAAAAAATAAGACGATAGTTATTCAACAGTAGCTGCTATATTTGCACACTGCTGTCTTCAACATAGTTGCTCAGATTACAGATTAAAAGGATATAAAATTAACCAAAATAAAACTTCATTTTTTCTTTTTCCCTTCTTTCTTTTGTCTTTTTCCTCATTCCAGTTGATCCTTCCCACTGAACAGAAATTTTTCTTTCCACAGTATTTGAGACTGGTTTTTGAATAGGGGAAATGAAATTGGAATAGTTCAAAAGTTGAATGCTAAATTTAAGAACTTAAAAGAAGGGTAACTTTTGAGTTGCAAGGCTTATTAGCAGTGTTTAAGTTTCACTTAAACTGAAAGTTTCAGTTGTGGGTGAACATGAACATTAGTCCATACTGGTTTTCTTTAGGAGACTTTGTTTCATTGTAGCTTTAGTGATTCCCATTTTCTTTTCTTCATAGCAGGCTATGGTGCGCAGTCAGCTCCCCAGGGTTATGGCTCCACTGGTGGCTATGGCAGTAGCCAGAGTTCCCAGTCATCTTATGGCCAGCAGTCCTCTTATCCTGGCTATGGTCAGCAGCCAGCTCCCAGCAGCACCTCGGGAAGGTAAAGTGTGAGTGAGGCCGAAAAGATGAGAAGTAAATTAATTGATGCATTAGTGTTGTTAAAAGAGAGTAGGGTAGCGAAGAAGAAAAGGAATGTCTTGGGCATACATGCTGGGATTATAATTCTGTTTTTTTTCACTTCTAGTTATGGTGGTAGTTCCCAGAGCAGCAGCTATGG
Organism: Ctenomys sociabilis; assembly: GCA_004027165.1. Lineage (NCBI taxonomy): Eukaryota > Metazoa > Chordata > Mammalia > Rodentia > Ctenomyidae > Ctenomys > Ctenomys sociabilis. The sequence continues at coordinate 1,785 of PVKA01032691.1, forward strand.
GCAGCCCCAGAGTGGGGGCTATGGCCAACAATCTGGCTATGGTGGACAGCAACAGAGCTATGGACAGCAGCAAAGCTCTTACAATCCCCCTCAGGGCTATGGACAGCAGAACCAGTACAACAGTAGCAGTAGCGGTGGTGGAGGGGGTGGTGGAGGTGAGAAAAGTATCTCTCTAGCTGTCTCCTACTTGCTGACATTCTTTTGCTTGGGCTTTATTCTAAAGGGGTTACTTTCTTGTTGCCTATCTCTTTTCTGTTTGTTTCAGTCATGTTCTATTTTATACTGTATCATATACCTTGTTTCCTTGTCCATGCTAAACATAGCCTTTGAAACTAAACCACATACTCCTGTTATTAAAAGATCTTTTCTTCTTTGCAGGCAGTTACGGCCAAGATCAGTCCTCCATGAGTGGTGGCGGCGGTGGTTATGGCAATCAGGACCAGAGTGGTGGTGGCGGTGGCGGCTACGGGGGAGGCCAGCAGGACCGTGGGGGCCGAGGCAGGGGTGGTGGCGGTGGTTACAACCGCAGCAGTGGTGGCTATGAACCCAGAGGTCGTGGAGGTGGCCGTGGAGGCAGAGGCGGCATGGGGTAGGTGTCTCATGAACCAGGGAGTATCTTTGGTGGGGAGTATGGAGGGTTGCATGAGTCTTCCCCTGAAGTCAATCCCCAGTGCATGGTTAGTATTTTTTCTGGGAATCTGTGAGGACTTGATTTGGGAATGCTGACTTTTCTTTGTATATCCCCATTTTACTTTTGTGAGAGCTTGGAAGCCTGACTTTCTGTCCACACATCTGAATAGACATTTGAGTATTGATGCTTTTATTTCTAAAGAAAATATTGCTATGGATGGATTAGGGTTACTGATATACCCTAGGCAAAATCATGGAAGTAAAAGACTGTTCTTTTGCAAAGGAAACCAGTGAGCCCACTCCTGGGAAAATAGTAGGGAAACTTGGTATGTGTTTTCCTATGTGTCCTCCAAGGGAGTTGGTAATGGTTGACTTGACTTAAGCTTCCAGGAATTGGCTACTTATTCTTCCCTTATTCTGTAGTTATCTGAATCCATGAGCTTGATTTGCACCAATTTGATTGACTTGTGACTCTCTGTGTGACTTGTGGTTTATGGGGTCATTTGACTGAAATGTGTAAACCTTTGAGGCAGAATACTCTTGACAGTGGTATCCCACCTATTTGTTCCACTGTCCCACCTTGCCTGGGTTAGTTAAAAATTGCTTGTCCAACTGGATCTTATCTTTTCACTGAAGTTGAAGTAAAGCCTTAGATTTGATTTAAAAATTTGTCAAATCTGTTGGTAAATATGAAAGACCCAACTCTTGTCTCCCTTGAAAATGGGAGGAATATCAATGTTACAGTTTTTTGGGGAAAAAAATAGGTTTTAAAATTAGTTTGTACATGGTAAGTATTTAGAGGTGGGTGGGGGCAATCTCAGTAATCTACGGAAAATAAGGAAAGCTCTTATTGTGTGTATTTAATGCAAAACTTTAAAAAGAGAAACAACTGTTATGTGACTGTTAACCTGCTCTGCATTTTATGTGCCACAGGTATGAAAGGTGACATTGCAAAATACTCCGCTCTTCTCACAGTGTAGAAGGGGTGACCCCGGGGGTGGAGTATGATCAAAACCAGCTCAGTAGTTAGGATAGGGCTTAGCTAAGTTTGTCTTGCTTTAAGGGGAAATTGCCTTTGGTTTTGACTTTTTATGGAATAGGGTTGGGTCTGCTTGCTGCTTTCAAAGCAAAAACCACAAATATGTGTTCAGGGCTATCCCAGCCTGGTGTGAAAATGTCTTCTGGGTACATGGGGGTAGGGTTTTTAAACTACCTACTGGGTTGTCAACCACTCGCCACAAGAGGAAAAAAACATCTGCTACATCGGAAGAACAGCCAAGGAAAATGGGTCTTTTTTTTTTTTTTTTTTTTTTGGCAGAGGAAATAGATATATAACCTTTTAAAGCACAATTCCTAAGTGTGTCTGAGAAACTGCACACATGTGTGTGACATGCTCAAAGGTCAGACAAGGGTTGGCCAGGAAGGGATGTATTTTAGTAGTCACTTGTATCTTTTTCCCAAAACACTTACCCATGTTTGGGGAATGTTAAAATCAAAAAAACACCCTTTTGTAGCCGTTGGAAGCTTCATGTCCTTTCTTCTAACTTGTCTTCTCCAGCGGAAGTGACCGAGGTGGCTTCAATAAATTTGGTGGTAAGTGAACAGAGTTTCCAAAATTCCCAACTCCCAGCAATGCTTTGATTGTTCATTTGCAGATGTCTTAGTGTGTTAAGTGTCACAGGTTTTGAAGTGTCCATAACCACCTCTGGAAAGGGGTGGGGGAGGATGCTGCCTGCTGCCAGATGTGTGGTAACCTGGAGGCAGGCAGGTTGACTCAGGAGTCATCTGTACCAAATTGGTTTGACTTGTTTCATAGAGGTATCTAGTTGACCTCTTGACAGGGGTATTGCCACACTTGGCATATAGTGAGCACCATCATGAGAAACTGGAGCGTGTGCTGGGACACATACCAACTTGGCTTTTTAGGATCCTTTTGATCACTTATGTCTAAGGCTAGTGTGTGTATGTGTATTAACAATCTCCAAATGTTTGAATTCTGGGAGAAGGACACGAAATAATGCCTTACCGTGAGGATGGTGAAGTTGGTGTATATTTTTACGTTAAGTACGGAGTGGCGTCAATGCAATTCTACTTAATGTTCTTAACTTGGGCAAATAGAAACTAGCTCTGGAAAGGAAGGTGTGGACTACTTCAAGAAAGGTTGGGAGCATGTATGGCTCATGGGAAATAACCAGGTCTTAAAAAAACACAAAGTGAATTCAGGGGAAAAATGGCAAATATGAGAAGTCTCCCAGTAAGCTGGAACTTTTCTGGTTTGGTTTACTAACAAAAAGGTTTCTTGATTTGTCTCAACACTTAAAGCCAAAGGCTTGGGTTCATGATTTAGGTGTCATTGTGTATGGGTACAATATTTATATATGACAAATTCAGATAAACAATGGTCAAAGATGGTCTCTGGAAAAATAATAGAGGCTGCATTATGGAAATAAGATTTCTGGTCTGTTCCCTGGGACATGCTTTAAAATATAATAGCTATCATACATGTTTTTTATTTTCATGTGGTTTTGGGGAAACTTAAAATGGTCTTAAGAATGGTTTCTAAGAGAAAAATTACCCCACAAGGGATGTGTCTTTGGTGTTATTAAAGTTTGGAGAACTGGATGGATGCACATCACATTGCTGGTGGTGAGCCTGTCTCTCGGGTGAGAGAACAGGGTCAGAGTATGAGTTGGTTTGTTAACTTTAAAGGATTCCCCTCCTGTCTCCCCTTCCCCAAGTCTGTGCTGAGGAAATTTTCCAGCTCAGTCTGGGGGCGGCAGCATTTTCTGAAGTGTTGGACTTGTCCCTGTGAGGATTCAAGTTACAGATCATAAGAGAGGGGCCTGTGATTCCTCCAGCCTGTCTATCATTTGCTCTGGGCAGGCCATGGACAGGGTTTGGACTGAGGCTGTGAGCATTTACCTTGTATTTTGTAAGAATTTGAATTTAGTATATTTTCTTTGTCCTTTCCAGTTGACTAACGCTCTTCTTTTCCTTGTTTTTTTCTTCTTCTTTTTTTTTTTTTTTTGTTTGTTTGTTTTTGTTTTTTTCCTTTTTCTTTTATGTCACTTAAGGCCCTCGGGACCAAGGATCACGTCATGATTCTGGTGAGTTCATTGATGGCATGAGACTGACCAAAATGGTATTTACACTTTAGCCAGGAGAAAGAGAGTTTAGGGTAATAACAGTTCATAGTTGAGTACTGTGTACTGTATCAGAATTACTTGATAAGTGAGTTCCCTCCCCCAGCCTCCAGCAGCAGGTTGATGGGCTATGGTGAACCTGAGTTCATGACAAGCGATGCTGAACTGTTGGTTTCAAGTAGTTTCTGAAATGTGGGTCCTGTCCAAGTTAGTGAATAAAATCAGTGAATGAGAAAGACTTGGTGGATCACAAATAAAAGGGAGGGTTTACTTCTGTGTTCCTGTTTACTGCATTCTTAAGTTTCTCAAAGAATCTTCAGTTGAACACTGGTGTTGAGTGCTTTGGGGCAATTAACCCCTGATAACTATTTCTAGTATTAAGGTTTTAGCATGTTTTTTTAAAAGGGTAGTTGTAAAACAAAATGTAAAATTCATGAAAGATGGTTGGCTTATAGGTATTTAAGTAATAAAGCAGGGATATGTACAAGCTTCCTTTTGGTTGTCTAACCGAAATTCAATGATACTGGACTGATAATCAGTTCTTTATAGATTTTTCCCTCAACAGCTTATTAGTATTTCTCAAAGTTACATTATTATGTATTGTTACTATTATGACTTATTTTTTAATCTTTGTTTTTCTTTAATCTTGAAATTCTCATTTTCTGCTGGGCTCAAGCAGAACAAGATAATTCTGACAACAACACCATCTTTGTGCAAGGCCTGGGTGAGAATGTTACAATTGAGTCTGTAGCTGATTACTTCAAGCAGATTGGCATTATTAAGGTACTTGTGCAGCAGAGTAGGTGCTTTTTGTGTGTGGCATTTGGGTGTCTCCCACATTCAGTAAAAAGTATTATGTTTTAAATTGTTCCTTATTTCAATTAGTTATTCCTCTGCCCTTTAAAATTTTGATGTAGAATTTAGCTAAGTTGTCCAGGCAGGACTTGAACTTGCAGTGCTCAATTATGAGCCTCCCTTAATGCTGTGATTACAGGTAGATACTACCATATCTAGCCCCAAAATAAAGTAGGTTGCCTGCAGTGAAACAGCACTACTGCTTACTTAAGGTACTGGTGGTCACTGCCAGGGGTTCCCTGCTGAACTGTATACATCCCCAGCCCTATTTATTAATTCTAAATGGTATCTTGCTAAGTTGCCCAGACTGGCCTGAAATTGCTGATATCAGTCTCTTAAGTGGTATTATACGAGTGTGCCACCATGCTTAGCTAGAACCAAAAAAATGTTGCCAGCTTATTTTGTTAATCTCTTGTCACTTTTGAGTAAGGGAGTGCTGTAAAACAACAGTCTTTTCTTTCTCCCTATATTTTACTAATGGTCTACAGGGTCTCACTGTGTGGATGGGACTCGTAGTGATCCCCCTGTGTTCAGCTTCCCAAGAGCTGGAAACAGGCATGCACCACCATGCCTGGTCTCAATTCCTGGATCAGCACCCCTCCGGCAGGGCCTGTACTGCATGCAGGAATCAAACCCATCTATTGCATCTGCCTAAGCAGGCGCTTTACCCACTGAGCTATTTGGCCAGCCCTGTAAAACATATAGTATAAACCATATTTAATTTGGATTACATGTGAGATAAGCAGTGGAGGTTGGGAGGAAACCAAAGTTTGAGTGGTAAGCCTCAGGTTTTGGAGGATGAAAGTGAAAAGCAGTATGTTGAAAATAATTAGAAAAAGAAATGACTGTACTGAACTTGCCCAGGCCTTTATTTTCTTAGAGACAGGGTCTCATGTAATTCAAGCTGGCCTTGAATTTGCGATCCTTCTGCTTCTGCCTAAGCTTAGAGTGCTGGGATTTCAGGCATGTGCCATCATCCCTGGCTCAGACATGTCATTCCTAAACACATGTGTTGTGTTATAATTAAATGTTACTGAGTAAGCTAGAGGTGGTTTTTTTTGGGGGGGGTATTAGAGATGGAATCTTGAGCCTTGTGTGTGCTAGACAAAAATTACTTGCCACTGAGCTTGGACTTCCCCTCCCTCTCCCTCATAATTAAGTGTGCAGGATGTGTTAAAGCAGTATGCAAATATAGTGCTCTGTATTGTGAGGTACTTCAGCACTGTGAGAGAGTCCCGGAGATAGCCCCATGCTCTGAGGTTATTAAGGGGTGACTGTATTGTATTCTTTAAAGTTGATACCTAGTTTTGCTTTTTTCAGACGAATAAGAAAACCGGACAACCCATGATTAATTTGTATACAGACAGGGAAACTGGCAAGTTGAAGGGAGAGGCAACAGTTTCATTTGATGACCCTCCTTCCGCTAAAGCAGCTATTGACTGGTTTGATGGTATGTATGAGAATGTGTTGGGGGTTGGGTATAATGCTACATATTGAGGATCTTTGAGTTTTCTAGCGCTTCTGTTTCATTTTGTTGTATGGGTCTCATTTTTGCTGTCAGGAACCTTTTCAGGAAGTCAGTTTCTTAGATGGTATCATGTTTTTTTGATCTGTAGGTTTTGAATCAGCAATGGCTTTTTTGTGGTTTTTGGGGATTGCATTGGGACCTTGCATGCGACACTGAGCTGGATCCCCAGCCTAAAAGTTTCTTAGTCAATTTCTCTTTCTTCCTTTTCTCTCTCTCCCCTTCCCTCTTTTCCTGTCACCTCCTACTTCCCCCTCTCCCCCTCCCTCTTCCCTCCTTCCGTCCCACTTTTGTCATTTTGAAATAGGATTTCACTTATGCAGTTTAGGCTGGCATTGGGCTACACTTTGTAGCCTAGGCTTGTCTTGATCTCAAAGAAATCCTCCTGCCTCAGCCTGCTGGGATTACAGATGTGTGCCAACATGCCCAGCTCTGAAAGTCTCTTCATACTTCTACTTTTTTAGGTAAAGAATTCTCTGGGAACCCTATTAAGGTCTCATTTGCTACCCGGCGAGCAGATTTCAATCGGGGTGGTGGCAATGGCCGAGGAGGCAGAGGAAGAGGAGGTAAGGAACTACTACTACTTGCTAATATAAAGGGGTGATGGGGATAATGCATGGATCTAAGGTTTTTGTGGAGATATTTACATTAACCAAACCCTGACCATACTTAACTCTGCCTATACTAGGACCCATGGGCCGTGGAGGTTATGGAGGTGGTGGCAGTGGCGGTGGTGGCCGGGGAGGATTCCCCAGTGGAGGTGGTGGTGGTGGAGGACAGCAGCGAGCTGGGGACTGGAAGTGTCCTAATCCGTGAGTGAAACCTTTGCTTAGTTGCCATACTTCTGTGTTTATTGATAATACAATAGAATTGTGTTTCCTAAGTTAATGTCAAGGCCATGTTGTTGAGAGGAGGTTTAACTGGGAGGTGGGATAATAATCTTACTTACCAGTGGGGTATACCTCTTGCTCCAAGATTGCCTTTGGAGGCCTACAGTTGAATAGTAGCAGGATCTGTGATACTGAGACAGTGGATCTGACGCCTAAATGGGTAGTATAATGTATACAGTGGCTGCACTGGACAGGGGTGATTGTAAGCAGGATGACTGAACTTTTGTTATACTGCAGCTTAAAAACTTAGTAACTATTTTTAGTAGTTTCCATTTTGAAATTGTTAACTGGTGGGAAACAGCCTCCAGATAAGGGGGTGGTACTATTGTGGGGAAAGGTAATGGAGTGGATTCAATAATCATAGTTGGGTCTCTGGCTGTGTTCTTGAGAATCTTCTCTTTGGAGTCTTCCTATAATTCTGTCTTTTCCTTAGTACGTGTGAGAACATGAACTTCTCTTGGAGAAATGAATGCAACCAGTGTAAGGCCCCTAAACCAGATGGCCCAGGAGGAGGTCCAGGAGGCTCCCATATGGGTAAGAAAAGACTGGTTTTAAGGAATTGGGACAGGGTATCCCTAAAGGATTTTTGGTGGTTACTGTTGTGCAGGGCTGATACCAGAACCCAAAGCTTTCTTACCAAACCCCATATAAAAAATTACCTTATTTTTAAAAGCTACTGTCTCTAGTAATAGGGTTGGATGCAAGGCCTTCACATTGAGCTGTATCTCCAGCTATTTACTTTTTTATATTGACATTGGGTCAATATAATTAAGTTGTGCAGAGTAGACTTAAGTAGACTGGAGCTGGTCTTCCTGCCTCGGCCTGCCAGAGTGCTGGGCTGCACTATCACCACTTCTAGCTAATGCTTAGTTTTTGAGTAGGGAGGCTGTTGGGGAGGTAGGAACAAGGGGATCTAATTTGTACCTTTTGTCCATAGGGGGTAACTATGGAGATGATCGTCGTGGTGGCAGAGGAGGCTACGATCGGGGCGGCTACCGGGGCCGTGGAGGGGATCGTGGGGGCTTCCGAGGGGGCCGGGGTGGTGGGGACAGAGGCGGCTTTGGCCCTGGCAAGATGGATTCCAGGTAAGACTAAATGAATAAAAATAAGAGCAGTTAAATGACATGAGATAGCAAGGGTTTTATCCAAAAAGTGATTTTTTTTTTTTGGATTTATAAAAGAGCTGAGCTATAAATATAAACTTGGCTGGTAATGATGGGGTGGGGGTGCAGGAACAGGAACTGGTCTTGAATGCATCCCTCATTAGGACATTTGCTTGATTGTAGGAGGATATGGCGTTGTGGAGAGGTCTGTCAATCACTAATGGCCTCTTTTTTTTTTTCTCTTCTGCAGGGGTGAGCACAGACAGGATCGCAGGGAGAGGCCGTATTAGTCTGGTTCTGAGATTCTGGAACAACTTCCCCTGTACCCAGTGTTACCCTTATTATTTTGTAACCTTCCAACTTCTGATTATCCATGGATTTTTTTGTCGGACCGCGTAATTGTAACCATACCTCTGGTTCTCATTAAAAACCATCATTTTAGTTAAGTTTTATTCCTCTTCACTTTTTCTGGAGGATTGATGTCCAGGTCAAACCATTTCTTCTTTGAAATCATCCTGTGTAACAATAGGAATGTAATTTGTTCCTACCCAGGAGGGACTGCAATATCATTTGGTACTTGATCCAGAGGAGAAAAGGAGAAGAGCTGTTTTTGAGAGTAGAGATTATTTAAGTCACAGTAAAATTGGACATGTAAGTGGGATAAATTAAAAATATTTTAATCTATTTGCCTACCTGTATGGGAGTTTTATCCTATCTACATGTTCTTAGTTTATCTGTAGCAATTTTTTTTTTTTATTTGTAGCAATTTCATCATCCTTTTAAGTTAAACGGGTCTTTTGAAACCCCCATGTAAGTTACTTTGTAGGGGAGCATTCAAATCTGTCAGGGCACAGAGCCAAGTTTCACAAGGAAGGGAATAACTCAGTGCCTCCTTCACCCTGCTATTTAGTTCCATGGGAACTCTGGGTTGTCCGGATATAATACTGAACCCCAGGGGAGAGATCAGGCCATTCAGAGTACATCAGTTACCTATTAATTTCAGAATCAGAAAGTAGGAATTAGGATTTGATTTTTTTCTGTGTCTTGGCATTTTCATTCCAAGTATTACAGAGGATATCTTACTCCAAACAGTTTTAGTCCTAAATAGGATGCTAACTGGGGGAATGACTTGAGTGGCTAAGAAAAGAAGAAGATTGCTGGGAAAGAGGTGTGGTGTGCAGAGTGCTGTGTAGTTTTTAGGGGACAAAGCTTGAATGGGTACCTGTCACAGGGAGATGGGTCTGTCCAGTAGGTCACTTTTTTTTTGTGCGGTACGGGGGATTGAACTTGGGACCTTGCACTTGCCAGACAAGCACTTATTCTACTGAGCTAATCCTGCCTAGTATCCAGGGGGCTTGGGGTAGTTGGTGTCTTTGAGATTCTCAGATGGAGTAACTTGTGACTGGGGAGAGAGAAGGTTGGGAAGCTTTTTTTTTTTTTTTTTTTGTCTTTTTGAGACAAGGTCTCACTATGCGGTTCAGGCTGGCTTTGAGCTCACTTTGTAGCTCAGGCTGGTCTCAAACTCACAACAATACTCCTGCCCAGCCTCCCGAGTGCTGGGATTACAGGCATGCGCCACCATGCCCGTCTAAGCTGTTCCATGTCACTACAAGGTAATACTGCAAAGGCATGTTGAGTGACATGGAAGGATGGAGGAGGTCAGTGAGTTAAAGGACTTTAGTTCATATCCTGACTCCCAAAGACTTGATTTCACTTTTAAAATTGAGTTTACGAGACTGGGTATGGTGGCACACTTGTAATCCCAGCACTTGGGAGGCTGAAAACAGTCTGATCTGTGTAGTGAGACCCTATAGACCCTGTACTAAATTTAAAAAGAGTTTAGTGTATTTGTCCATAATCTGCCAGCCAATTGTATAACACAAATTTTACATAGGTAATTGTGGCGGCACATCAGGACACAGATGAGAAAGATTGCTGACGTTTTGGAGCTAGCTTGAACTATGTAGCAAGACCCTGTCTCAAAAGAACACCCTCCCCAAAAAACCACAAAATCATTGCCAAGAGCAAAGGAGTTTGGTTTTTTTGGTGCTGGGAAACATGCTCAGGGCCTTTCGCCTGTGTAGATGACATTCTTGCCACTGACCTGTATCCCCAGCCCCATCCAGACATTTCATAATGTAGTTTGTAAGACAAATGCCATGGCTTGGGAGTGAGCCTGAGATCCATAGTTGGAGAATGCTTTCCTTGCTGTTGGAAGGTTTACTACTTTTTTTGGCTGGAGATTGAACCTTGAGCCATGTGCTTGCTAAGCATATACTTTATACTTTGTTGGATGTCTGGTGGTTTTTAGGTAGGCAAATCTTGGTCAGATAAAGTAAGCTCCCTTACGGTTCCCCTGCAGAAAGGGTTTTGTTACCTACTTTTGGAAGTGTTCAGAGTAGCCCAGGCATGGTTGAGCTTGGTGCGAATGAGAACCCTTAAGGGCCAAGGCTGAGGCAGTAGTTTTCTACTTGCCTGTGCTATTTGATTTTGCTCTTTTGACTAACCTGAGTGGTTTCTTAATATACTTTTATCTTGGAGGTCCCCCCATCTTATTTTATGTGTTTGGTATGGGGGTCTCTGCAGCACACACTTGCCACCTCATCCAGACTTTGTCACTGACTCAGCATGCTGCAGTGGAGGGGCTGGTGAAGCATGTGGGACTGGGGATCGAACCCTGGTCCCTGTACTGGGCAAAGCAGGTGCTTAGTTCGCTGAGCTATCTCTGCAAGTGAATGAGGTTGAAGTCTTGTCTCCCCCTATTGTGATAGTGGAGACTGTTTTTTGAGTATATAGCTCAGGCTGGTTTTGAACTGCTTTGAGTCTCCCGAGTACCAGGATGACTCGTGTGCCATTTTTTTTTTTTTTTCTTTTCATATGGTACCTGAGTTGAACGTAGGAGCTTTTGTATTGAGCTGTATTCTCAGTTCCCTTGTATTATTTTGAGATGGGTACTTGCTAAATTAAATCCTCCAGGCTGGGCTAGAATTTGTGATTATGCTGGCTCAGCAGAGGGTACTGAGATTACAGTTGCATGCCAGCACACTTGGCTTCCAACCACCATTGAATTCTTGAAAACTGCTTTTTAGGTTTTAATTTGAGCTATAGTTTTTGCTAAATTAGGCATATCTGGAGCATGTGCTTTGTCTCCTGAG
>PVKA01032691.1:13185-25167 GCA_004027165.1 Ctenomys sociabilis
TTTTTTTTTTTTTTTTTTTTTTTTTTTTTTTTTTTTTTTTTTTTTTTTTTTTTTTTTAATTTTGTGTTACTTCTGTAACCTATGTTGGGCATCAAGATCTGGCCCTTGAACCTTCTCTGCACCGTGCTGATGCCTCGGTTTCTGCCAGTTGAGCTTAATTTTGATAGTCTGACTGGTGCTGGATGAACTTCTTGGTCCCCTTTGAGAATCTTTGGCTTCACAAGGGGTCTGAGGGCTGCCATTGTGCTGAGTTGGAAATAGCTGCCACCTCCATAGGCAGTGCTGAAGAAGAGCTCTTTTTTTGTCTTTTCAAAGAGGGTCACACCATGCTTTTTTTTTTTTTTTTTTTTTTTTTTAAGAACAGGGTGTACAGGGTCTCATTGAGTAGATCAAACTTAATAGTGATCCTCCTGTTTACAGTCTCCCAAGTGATGGGATTATAGGCCCATGCCTCCATGCCATGCTCAGTCTCAATCTAGTCCCAGTGTGCCTCAGGGCCAGACCGGCCTGGCCGGCCTGGGGATTCAACTCCCAGCCCCTGAGATCTTTAATCCACTGAGCTATTTGGCCAGTTTAGCCATGGGGTTTAATCTGGCTTTGAACTCACTGTGCAACCCAGGCTGGCCTGAATGTTAGTCCTCTAGCCTTAGCCTATATACATGCATGAGCCACCAACCTTGGCTTCAGTCTTGTTTTTTCTCGAGACAGGGTCTGGCTGGCCTTAAACTCAGTAATCCTTTTGCCTCAGCCTCCTGAGTACTGGGATCATAGGCATGTACCACTGTGCCTGGCTTCTGTTTGTCTTTTTTTTGTATTGGGAATTAGTACCAAACTGAACTGGGGTCCTGAACTTGGGACTTTGTGCTTGCCAGGCAGGTGCTGTGCTGCTGAGCTGTGTCCCTGGGCCATTCTTGAATTGTCCCACCTACAAGTGACAGATTAAGGGGGGAAATGAGGGTAGGTTGTGAATGGAGAGGTGCTACAGCTCTGTTAACTGCCTCCCTTGGGTTAGCTCTTTGTTCTTTCCAACTTTTCCTCATGTGCAGGGCCTGACTAGTTTCAGTAATTTGGGTGTTGAGCTGAGGTGGTTAGTGACAATGGGAGTTCCTGCGAGACTTCACCCATTGAATCTACCTTTAAGTGTAGGGAGAGGCTTAGGTGTCTTCACACTTCTAGTCTCATTCTTTTTACTTTAATGGGGTATAATGCCATGTTTTTGATAACATGTATGTATTGTGTACTAGTTAATGCCACCTGGTGTACTTTGAGAGCATTTATAATCCTTAGCAATTTTGAAAAATATGAACTGTTATTTTGTGGTGCAGGGAATAAACCCAAGACTCCTGCATACATACTGAGCATTTTTTCTACCCCTGAGCTACACTCTGCAGCCCTACAATGCTGAATGATGTGATTTGGATTTGGAAGAAACAATGCCCTCTGCTGATAGTGTCTTAGTTCGTTGTTCTCCAGGTTGCGGGTTCTCATTGTTCCTTGGCCCTCTTGGTGTTCCTTGTTTCCAACATCAGTGTTCTGAGTTTCCAAGATCATTTATCTTGGAAACAATCGGGGGATACCAGGTGGGAGCTTGTGTGGTGGAAGCTCTAGATATGCTAGGGTAATGAATGCTGCTGCTGTGATGGGAGTGGAGGGTAGGAGGGTGGGCCAGGAGGAGGCCAGTGGGCTTTGAAGGGAGGGGCTAGAAGATGTGGACATGTGCATGCTCTCTAGCTGGCTGTTTCCTGTAATATCCTTGTTGCTTGGCTGTAGCCCCATTGGAATAGGTGCGTTCTGCTTCTATAGGGCTGGCTTTGTTTTCAGTCTGGAAGTTGAGGGAAGGCTGGCTTAACCAGTTTGGTGTGTCTTGAGTAAAAGACATCCTTATCTATGTGGGCAGGCCCCTGCAAAGCTGTCAGTCTGAGATGACTGGAACCAAGTCCTCTGAGCTTAATACACAGATTGGATACCCCTACCTAAAATGCTGGGGTCTATTTTGCATTTATTATTTTCCAATTTTGAAGTATTTGAGCATACCATAAGCATGGAATTTGTGCTTCATGTGTACTTTGTGCATACAACTTGAAGGTGATTTTTTTAAAGCTGAAGGTTTACTAACTTGTCCATTATGAGTCAGACAACAGTTGCCACAGTAAGGTCTGTGAAAGTAGCTGCCTGTACTAAGTCCAGCTCCACTTTCCTCTGAAGGCATTCCTGATGGAAGATAGCTAATCTGGCTAGTTTTGTCACCTAACAGTATTTCAGGGCGGCCAATGTTACTTTCTTACAGTTACTTATTTTTTTAGGGGGGAGTGATATAAGACTTCTACCTTTTATTTTTTCCTTATGTATTTAAGGGACCAGGGGGAGATAGCTCATTGCAATAAGTGCTTGCCTGGCAAGTGCAAAGTCCTGAGTTCGATCCCTTGTATTGCCAAGAAAAAAAAAAAAAAAAAAAAAAAGTTATATTTTCTTAACGTATTTAGTACAGGGTCTCACTACACAGGACTTGCAATGATCCTCCTGTCTTCAGCCTCCCAAACCCTGGGATTATAGGTGCACGCCACCAGGCCCAGTCTCAATCTCAGTCTCAGCGAGTCCCAGGGGTGAGGCTGGCAGGGCAGCCCAGGATTCCTGGTCCCTGCATCTGCCTAAGCAGGTGCTTCACTCCGCTGACCTGTCTGGCTGTTTTCTTAGTGTCACCAGAGTCTCAGCACTGGATGAAGGCCACACCGTTCAGCTGTTGTATTCAGACAAAATATCTTCACTTGCTTAGCACCAGTGAAGACCAGCCTTTGCTGAGGAGTGGGAATTTCTTTCCTTATCCTGGACCTTGGCCTTTACATTTTCTGCAGTATACAAACTCATCTCTGGAGGTGGTCTTCCTCATGAGGGCTTTCATGAAAATTTGTTTCTTGTACTCTGATGGCAGTTCTGCCTGCAGTTGGTGAAGAGAAAGTGACAGGTTAGATCTGAGGTTAGGAGGGTGACAAACTGCCAGAGGTGCACTGCACAGGAGACAACCCTCACTTTGAAGGAAGTTTGTGTCCTGGATGGAACATGAGGTCAGGTGTAGGAATTTCGTTGTCAGGTTAGTGATTGAAAAACATTTAGGATTTTTTGGTTAGGGGTTCTCAAAAACTTATAAAACCTACACTATTATAGGTTAGAGCCAGGTGCATGAATGAATGTATGTGTACAGATAAATTGTGTGTGTGTGTGTGTATGGTGTGTGTGTGAAGTTGGATGGAAGGCAGGCTGTGAAAACATGACTCACCTGGTAATCTTGTTAGATTGTGGGTTCTAGTTCTGTAGGCTAACAGGTACTCTGATGCTGGAGAGGCCATGGAGTTTGGTAGAGGCTCAGTTCAGGGAGATTTTATACAAAGCTTTTATGTAAATCATGTTGCTTAGGTAAGTAAAAGAAATAACTGGTACATGGGTTCTTTTTTTCTTGGCAGGATTTCACTATGCAGGTCAGGCTGATCGTGAACTCCCAGCAGTTCTTGTGCCCAGATTAGAGGTGTATGCCACCATGCCTGGAACATGGGTTCTTCTAAAATTTTTAATTTTTTAAAAAAGTCTTTAAATTTATTTGATACAGGGTCTCACTACACAGCTCAGACTCAGTGATTCTCCTGTCTCTATCTAGTGCTGGGATTACAGGTGTGTGCCACTACGCTTGGTTTGCAGTACTGGGGATTGAACCCTGGACTTGCCAGGCAGGTGCTTAGACTACTGAACTATCTCTCCAACCGTTCTATAATTAGTCCCCCCAGGGGTTGAACTCAGGGCCCTGTGCTTGTGTTCTATGTATAGCATAGACAGTGCTAGCTTTTGTTATTCTGAGTATGTTGGGGGCTGGGGGTTTGGCATTTGATATTAAAGCCACTGAGGTCTTCATGCTGAGTTTTATCTGCTACCCTTTAAAACATTTTTCCCTTTTGAGACAGGGTCCTAGTAAGTTGCTCCAGGTAGGGGTCAAACTTAAGACCTCTCTTGCCCTGCCAGAATACTGGCATTATAGGCATGCTGATCTTTGCACTGGGTTTGTTCGGAGTCTTATGAAATGCGTAGAAGATTTTTTTTTTTTTTTTTTGTCTTTTTGAGACAGGGTCTCACTATGCAGTTCAGGATGGCCTTAAGCTCACTTTGTAGCTCAGGCTGGTCTCGAACTCACAACAATCCTCCTGCCTCAGCCTCCTGAGTGCTGGGATTACAGGCCTGTGCCACCAGGCCCGGCTGAAATGCATAGAAGATTTAAGCAAGAAATTTGTATGTTGCTTTTTTGGCTGGGTGATCTGGAACATGGAGCCTTTGCATAGGGTGGGGGTGTGGGAAATTTCTGTGTGGCTTCATCGAGGTTTGGAACAGCGTGCTAGGTATGTAGTTTTAATTTTTAGCATATAGAAAGTCAGTTTGTCCAGCACCATTCATTCATTCTTCAGTGGCTGGCTCAGCTCACCCTGGGGGTGGTGCTGACACAACATGTGCTGGGGATCAGAACATGGTCCCTGCATACTTGTCTAAGCTTACCTAAGCAGGTACTATAGACCACTGAGCTATCTCATCGGGTCCTGCTAAGTACATAGACAATATCACTACACAAAGAGTTGCAGGACATACTCAGTCCTTGCTTCCACTGTGATTCCAGATTCTCTCCTGAATTTCTTTAGCTCCAAGGAGATAGTGGGCACCGTTTTGACTGAGGCCAGGTGACCCAAGGTACTAACCTACCACTAGGACTGGGTGTGGCAGCATGAGCCAAGATGGGGGGACAGAAAGATGTTGGGTTGGAGTAGACTGATGCTGTTGCTATTCTGATACCTCAGGGGGCTGGGGGAAGGAGCCCGTTGGAGAGCATTAGAACCATTGAGGTACGTGTCATAGGCCAGTTGCCGTTGGTGAACTATGTCCTGTCATTATCACTGCAGAGAAGGTGCCAAGGCACCAGTTGTATTCTAGCTATGAAGAAGTGGGGCTGGGATTTGAAGTGTACTTCGTAAAACTTTGCTGCTCTTGATGGGCTAATTATGTGGTGCAGGGTGGCCATTACCTTACTATGTAAGCCAGGATGCTCTCAAACTCACGTTCTTCCTCAGCCCCCAACTTCTGGGATCAGGCCTGTGTACCATAACTTGCCTGGCAAGCGCAAGGGCCCGAGTTCAATCCCTTTTTTTTTTTTTTTTTTTCTTTTTGAGACAGGGTCTCGCTATGCAGTTCAGGCTGGCCTTAAACTCACTTCATAGCTCAGGCTGGTCTCAAACTCACAATAGTCCTGCCTCAGCCTCCCTAGTGCTGGGATTATAGGCATGTGCCACCACGCCCGGCTTCTGGCCAACTTCCTCTTAGAAATTATTTTTTATTTCTTTCTCTTTAAAAAAAATTATTTATTTGGTACAGGATCTTGCTACACAGTCAGTGATTCTGCTGTCTCAGCCTCTACAGCGCTGGGATTACAGGTGTGTGCCAGCAGACTTGGTATTGGTGGCCAGCTCAGCATGTTGGTTGTAGGGCTGGCACTGCATGCAGTACTGGGAATCAAACCCAGGTCCTTGTGCTTGCCAGGCAGGTGCTTAGACTGCTGAGCTATCTCCCCAGCTCCCCTTTTTTCTATTTCTTGAGAGACAAGATCTCACTATGTACCCCAGTTTGGCTTCAGATTCTCAGATCTGCTTGGCATGGTGACACTGCCTGTAGTTCCAGCACTCAGAGGCATCACAGAGTTCAAGGCCAGTCTGGATTCCATAGTGAGTTCGAACCCAGCTTGGACTGCTTGGACTAGTAGTGAAACCCTGTTTCAAAAAGACAGCTCAGTGCCATAAGCGCCTCCCTGGCAGACACAAGGTCCCAAGTTTGATCCTCAGTAACCCCTCCCAAAAAAAGACAAAATGGAACTCGGAGGTCCTGCTGCCTCACCTTCCAAGTGCTAGGATTGCAGGCTTACACTGTTCTGTATGATTTCTAAAGGACTATTTTGTGCCAAAAATCTGAGGAGACTTATGATAAAGTCAAGACCTCTTGTCTAAGGGAAAAGGAAGCTCCCATTAAGTTTTTTATTGTTTGAGAAAACTTGCACAGAACTGCTTTTGTTTCAGGACTGCTGTGTTTTTTTTTTTTTTTTTTTCCTTTCAGACAAGGTCTCACCACAGGCCGGCCTTGAACTCACAGCAGTCTTCCTCCTAAGCCTCCCTAGTTTTGGGCTTACAGGCGTGCACCACCATGTCCATGTCCAGCTTTACCCTGTTTTTTGTAGCTACTCTTCAAGGACATCTGCTGTGCTGCAGTGGCAAGCAGAAACCTCAAGAGAGACCCAGGATTTAGAGGCAGATTTATTTATGTCGATGGGCACTGATCAGAATCACTCCCAGAATACCAGGCCCAGATCTCGGGTGGTCTAGGGCTTCTATGGGGTAAGCAGGCAGGCAGTACAGTGGCAGAATGGCTTGTCAGTTGGGGATTGGTTTATACAGTGCATCATAGAAACCAGCTATGCATCACAGTGACCAGTTATTTCTAAGGAACAGCCGGAAGGAACTGGAACAGGTACTGCTTGCTACCTGGGCAACTAACCACCATATACTGAGTGGGAGGACATTTTCTGTTACAGTGCAAGGAAATGTTAACCTGTGGTTCCATCTCGAGGGTTTTTTTTTTTCTTTTTTGCCCTCTAAAAGAACTTTAAAAGGGCGAGGGAGATGGCTCAGTAGAATAAATGCTTGCCTGGCAAGTGCAAGGGCCTGAGTTCAATCCCTGGTACCACATACACACAAAAAAAATAAAGAACTTTAGAAATACATAGTATAGGGCGGGCTAGATAGCTCTGTGGACTAAAGCACCTGCTTAGGCAAATGCAGGGGCCGGGGTTCAATCTCCCGCATGATGCTTTGCCATCTCTGTCCCCAGGGTGTGTTGAGATGGCCACTGAGATAGTGTGGTGGCACGCCTGTAATCCCAGCGCTTGGGAGGCTGAAAACAGGAGGATCACTAGAAGTCTGATCTGTGTAGTGAAACTACACCTTGTACTTAATACATAAAAACAAAATGAAACAGCATAGTATCACCTAATTTCATGCGTAAGGTATTTGTGTAGGGGTTCAAATGGTCATTTCTTTTTTTCAAATGGGTCTGAGTCTGAGTCCTATATAAAAATAGGCCATGATGACAGTTTGTTTTGTCCTGAAGTGCTACTGAAGCCCGAGTAAGGCATTCTTGGGCATGGTGGGATGGGTAGACTATTTCGAGGTTGTCTAGAGCTAAGGGGTTTGGGTGCCCGGCACATGGTACTGAATAACTGCAGGGTGTAAGCAAATAATGAAGAACAAGCAAAATTTACAGAGTGTGAATTCACATTATTTGAATTTTTTATTACAGTAAAAGATAAATTTCAGAGTATTCCCCCTTGCTTTACACATGTGCATTTAGTGCATCGGTCTTGGTAACATTTTGTTGTTTTGAAGCAAGGTCTTTTTTTTTTTTTGCATTTGGTGCAAGGTCTACAGGGACTGCAGGGTCTCATTATACAAATTGGACTCACAGTGATCCTCCTGTTCTTAGCCTCCCAAGTGCTGGGATTATACGCATATGTTACCATGCCCAGTCTCGGTTGATGTCCAGCAACGCCCAGCAGGCCAGGGATTGAACCACCAACCTCTGCGTCTGCCTAAGCAGGTGCTTTAATCCAAAAAACAACATCTTGCTATTTAATTTAGGCCACTCTTGGACTCATTGTATATTCTAGGCTGGCCTTGAGCCTGCTGAAGTCTCCTGTCTCAACCTCTTTAAGTGCTGGGATTATAGCCATGTGCCACCATACCCAGCTTTGGTTACTCTCTGAAGCAGTTTGAAATGTCCTCCTTATGAACATCTTTAGTTGTATTGTTATAACTTCTTTTTTTGTTGTTGTAACTTCTTGATGTCCTAAATTAACTAAAAATTTTTACCATTTTGACTTTGAGGGAGAGCCAGAAATTGCATGGGTCCAGGTCCAGTCAACACAGTGGCACCTCAGTTTATGAGCTTACTTCTTTCCATGATTCTGTTGACAAATGGAAGTGAGTAGGAACTGAATCAAATGTCCTTCCCCATATGCTCACCCTTGAACCTACCCATCGAAATTGATTGGATTTTCCCCTAATTCAGTTTGACCCAAATTGTGGAAAGAATTCTGTTTGTGAACTGAGGTGCCACTGTACAGTGGGTAAGAACAGAGCAGAAGTTTCTATAATTGATCAATCACTGTGGGCTTACCAAGAAATATGGCAAAAAATTTAAAAGTTTACAATAAGAGAAACATTGCTACTGACCCATTCCCCTAAGAAATATTTGAAATTCTCTGTCCTGTTTGAACTACACTTACCCTATTCTTGGTGATGGGTCTTGTAATAAGATTTGATGAATTTAAACATTCAATCTTTTTTTTTTTTTTGACAGAACTGGGGATTGAATTTAGGCCCTTGCGCTTGCCTTTGCAGGCAAGCACTTATTCTACTGAGCTATCTCTCCAGCCCCTAACCTAAGTATCTATCTGTCTGTGTCTATCTATCTATATTTTGTGGCTGGCTCAACCTGTCCTGGGGGTGGGGCATGTGGTGCTGATTGAACTGTCATCCTTGCACTTGCCTGGGCAGGCACTCATGCCCTTGCACTTGCCCGGGAAGCGCATATTCCACTGAGCCATCTCCCTGGCCCCATATTTGGCTTTTTTTGTGGCCACAGCAGTACACAATTGTTTTCAGATGATTTTCTGTAACATTCTCTACATTGCCTGTGTTTCTTGCTGATTCCAAATTAGCTTCTATCTTCCTTCCTTCCTTCCTTCCTTCCTTCCTTCCTTCCTTCCTTCCTTCCTTCCTTCCTTCCTTCCTTCCTTCCTTCCTTCCTTCTTTCCTGCCTGCCTGCCTGCCTGCCTGTCTGTCTGTCTGTCTTTCTGTCTTTCTTTCTGTCTTTCTTTCTGTCTTTCTTTCTACCAGGGATTGAATTTGAATTTATGACCTTGTGCTTGCCAGGCAGGCACACATACTGCTGAGCTATCTCCCTGTCAACAAATTAGCTCCTATGAAGTGTATGGTTTTTCAAGTAATTTGTGCCTGTGACATTTCTTCATGGATTGATAGTTTAGCAATATTTAATTTTTCCTTTTTATTTTATTTTGGTGGAGCTAGAAATTGAACTCAGGCCCTTGTGCTTGCCAAGCAAGTGCTTATACTCAATCACCCCAAAACATTTTATCGTTATTATTTGTATATTTTTAGGGATGGGTCTACAGGCTGTTCAGGGTCTCACTATTAAATAGGACTCATAGTGATCCACCTATTTACAGCCTCCCAAGAGCTGGGATTACATATGCATGCCACCACTGAACGTCTCAGCGCACCTGGGGGCCAGGGCCGGCAAAGCGGGCCCCATGAGCCCTGCACCTGCTTGCAGGTGCTTTAATCCACTGAGCTATTTGGCTGGCCCTTAATTCTTTGCTTTTTAACCCAGAAGCCTTACAACCCTATTACTGGTGTGTATGATATGCCTTTTCTTTTTACTTTTTTTTGCAGAACTGGGGATTGAACTCAGGCCCTTGTGCTTGCTAGGGAAGCACTTATTCTACTGAGCTATCTCTCTGACCCCTGATAATCCTTTTCTACTGCTGTACCACAAGTTAGCTATATTTTATGCTACTATTTTTGCTTTTTTTTTTTTTTTTTTTTGAGACAGGGTCTTGCTATATAATTCAGGCTGGCCTAGATCTCATAGTGGTCCTGCCTTATTCTCTGAAGTGCTGGGATTACAGGTATACACCCACCATGTCCAGTCTCATTGGCAAGCTCAATGTGCCTGGGGGCGGGGCTGGTGCACCTGTGGTGCTAGAGATGGAGCCCTGATCCCTGTGCTTACCAGAGCAGGTGCTTAGTCCACTGAGCTATCTCGCCAGCCCTGGTTTTTTAATTTTAAGAGCTGTAAATTTCCCACTAGAGTATCAGTTTATTGTAATATTTTAATTGGTTTAAACAATGTTTATCTTTAGACAGTAATTCAAATTTAAGTGACTAGATTTGTCCACTTACAGACTTTTTATTAGTAAAAAGACCAATAAAGGTGGTTAGGTCACTAAAGGTACAAGCCAGTGGATGCCTATACCACTGGTGGTTCATTCAAGCCAGCAGGACAATCAGATTTAAATCAGCTCCCTAGCAGCAAGACATACAAATTAGGGCCCCGTTGTGAATATGTTAAAGAACTTAGAAAACGGAAGTAGTTTGATTCACAGTTTTAAGGTTTAGTCTGCTATGGTTGGCTGGTGCCATAGCAGGAGCATCACCTCCAGGGCGGGTCTGGGGGGGCAGGTGTTTAGTTCATGATGCCTGGGAAGCAGAGCACAGGGCCATGGAGGACCGGGCAAGGGACCATTCATGGGACCCAAGGTCATGCTAACCATGTACGGCATACACAGACACCCAGAAGTGTGTTTTACTAATCCAGGTGGCTCTCATGCCAGTCAAGTTAACACAAAACTAATCATATTCAGCCCCTTGTCAACTCGACATCCAAACATCTTAAACTGTACTTACTCTCCAAGTAAGCACAAGTTAAAAGTTTCAAGACAATTCAGCTGTCTTGCATTCAATTAAAATGCAGTAATTTCATGTTTTCTTTCTTTCTTTCTTTCTTTCTTTCTCTTTCTTTCTTTCTTTCTTTCTTTCTTTCTTTCTTTCTTTCTTTCTTTCTTTCTTTCTTTCCTCCCTCCCTCCCTTCCTCCCTCCCTCCCTCCCTCCCTCCCTCCCTCCCTCTCTCTCTGTCTCTCTGTCTCTTTCTTTCTTATTGAAGAGCAAATAGCAATGAGACAGTTACAAGACAACAGGACAGATTCGATAAATTAATACATTGCAAACTTCGTAATGTTTTGGTATTATACAAGGTGCATACATGATTTATGCTTAAGACATTATTACAGCAGATGTCTAATCAGTGAATTAAGTCTGTAGCTGTATACTTATTTTTTTATAGCTGAATTATATCACAGATTCAATAATTAATACTTTCTACCTTGTTATCTTCCTAGTGGTTGTCCATAGTACTAGAAGCTGACATAATATCTTGTCAGTAATTTCATCTTCTAAGGCAACAATTCTAGCATTTTCAAAAGTCCAAACCAGCTGGGCATGGTGGCACACACCCTTAATCCCAGCACTCAGGAATTGCAGGTGGATTGCTATAAATGCAAGGGCAGCCTGAACTGCATAGTGAAACTGTTAAGCCATCCCCTGTAAAACCAAAAGGAAAAAAAACCAAAATCTAAACCATAGTCTCTGCTAAGATTGAAGGCAAACAGTGTGATTGTTTCTAAAGATTAGGCAAGTTACATAATCCCAAGGTACTATGGCACAACATTCTCATTCTAAAGGGAAGGAAAAGGGAGATAAAAAATAATTGGAAGGGGCCGGGGAGATGGCTCAGTAGAATAAGTGCTTCCCTGGCAAGTGCAAGGGCCTGAGTTCCAAAAAAGAAAAAGAATTGAATCTAAGAAAGTCTGGAACCCAGCAAAGCAAACAGTCCTGTAGCTTTATGTCTAGTGTCAGGTATTTGGGTTATATGGTGGTGACATGTGAGTTCGAGGGGGCTTGTGTAGCCCTAGTCCTATCGCTTGTCTGGCGGATGTGCACATACTTCAGTTGGCTCCGTTCACAATTCACAGCGTTCCTTGGTAGACATTTCATGCTCCTGGCAGCTTCAGCTTCGTTCCCTTAGCTGCATGCCAGTCTCAGTGGCTTTTTGCCTGGCTTCCCAAGCCTGCCTTCCAACTGGATGGAAGCCTCTCTGATCTCATAACTCTTACATTCTCCTACATGCTGGTAAATCAGTGTCATGTGGATGATGCCAAGGTCTGCTTCCAGTGGGAACAGTAGTCAGGCCCTCTTGGACCATGGCTGCAGAGGCCTCAGTGCCAGAGTGGGCAAAAATGAATAAATTCTGAATTGAATGAAAGTGAAGTTA
>PVKA01032692.1:0-25063 GCA_004027165.1 Ctenomys sociabilis
TAGGTACATAGTAGATGTTAAGACTGGTAGATAACCAAACAAGGTAGGAAGATCTACTGTATTGGCAGGACATCAACCACCTGAGCGGCAAGGCAATAGCTTTTAAGCCTGGCATGGAGGATGGAGCTCAGCTGGGGGATGGAATGAGGGATAGAATGGAGAAGTTAACTGGCTGTAACCTATACTGAAATTAGGCTGGTAGGAGAGGCTTCAAATTAACAGAAAAAGAAAGAAAGAAAGAAAGAAAGAAAGAAAGAAAGAAAGAAAGAAAGAAAGAAAGAAAGAAAGAAAGAAAGAGAGAAAGAAAAGAAAAGAAAGAGGGAAAGGAAGGAGAAGAGAGAGAAAGAGAAGGAGAGAAAAGGAAGAAGAAAAGAGAAAAGGAAAAAGCAAGACAAGAAAAGGGGAAATTACGGCCTAGCAACCAATAAACTTCTCTTTGTTCCTGTCTGTGACAGACAGGTTGCTACTTTCTTTCCAGAAGAAAGATGAAAAGCAAGTCATCCTGGCTTACAAAATTGAGAGGCCTCATATGGCTTTATGATAATTTTCTTTCACTTTCATGTATCATATGAGAGCATATGACGTAGGAAGCTGGTTGATAGTCTTGCTTACAAAAACAGTGAGAACCTGTCAATTCCATTTGCTTTCTGTTGGTGGAAAAAGCCATATGAAGAGTCAAGGGGCCTCTGGATTTTTCTTGAGGCTTTTCCATGAGACAAGTGCTTAAGGGAAAATCTCGCAGCCCTTTGGTTTAATCATTTTCATTTTTAGTCCATCCAGTAAGCACAGAAGGAACAGCATCTGGCTGGTGCCTGGGAGGCTGGATACTGTACTACCACTGACTTCAGTGGTTCTGCTTTCGGTGGTCTGTGAAGCACAGAATCAAGCCTCTGGATGACATCCTATTAGCAGCCCAGAATGACTCCTAATTTTGAAGATTACTTTTTAGATTAAAAAACAATAAATATGTGTTGAACATCTATTATATGCCAAGGATGCTTCCTTGTCTCTTGTATTTTCCAAACCATCGGTTTGAAAAACTTGACGAGTCACCCATGCATCGGGAAACTGCGAGATATCATCCCTACTGCATTTTACGTCAGCCCAGATTCAGACGGATTCAGCACTCTCTGGTTTCTGGGAAGACAGAGATATCTCAAAAGCAATTCCAGGAAAGCAAGCAAATGTGCTTTTTGATACGTGTATCCAGTGGGAGACAAAATAGACCTAAATTTGTAAATAAAACTTTTTTGTTCTTTTTTCTTCTTTGGAGATAGGGTCTCACTGCGAACTTCAGACTGGCCTCAAATGCACAGCAAGTGTTCCTGCCTCAACCTCCTGAGTGCCTGGATTATAGAAATGTGCCACCACACCTAACGATAACAATCGTTTTTTCCAACGTCACCACCAGGATACATCCCCCATATGGAGACCCTGGTAGTACATCTTTGTCAGTAATCATCCACCCACGTTCTGATAATTCCCAGTGCTTCTCCAGCCTTCAGTGCACCCCTAGGCTCCATACTGGAACATCCTCAATCTACACTAGAGCCCACATGGCCCATCTATAAGGTACCTGTACTGAAGCCCCTTCCCCAATCCCAATCCCAATCAGAGCAATGCCACGCACCTCTTTAACCAGTCCTCCCCTTCTGGGACCATCTCTCCCCATTCACTGCACTATCTCTAAACACCAAACCCCGTGTTGCTCCCAACACAACACTCTTTTGTCCTACCTCTGCTTATGCCATCCTGTGCCCTCTGCCCAGTAGGTCCTTCCCTCCTTTCACCAGATTGTTCTTACCATTATGGAGCACCCAGCTCTTACATCATCTCTCTGTAGAGTCTCCCCCAAGTCCCTTTGTGTAGAGCACTGTTTATGTAACTCCATCATCACATGGACCACTTCACATAAAATTATCATGCACATCCTTCTCCCACCAGACCTCAAGCAAATTGTTACTCTGTATCCCATAAGCCCTAACATAGTAGCTAACTCTCAATAAACACATAATATATTTTGAACTTGAACTGAAGTGACAACAGCTTCCCTTTGTACATAGGATTAAAGTGGGAGAAAGTTACAGAACTTAGGTTAGATACACCGGGCACAGGTAACATCTGCCATAGGAACCAACTAGTGCCAGAATCCAAATTTTCTTGTCAAATGGCTCTCAGGAAACGCTTCTACAGTGGGTGGGCAGACAGGGAGCACCTCCTTCCCTCGCAGTGGGTCAGCATTGGCTATTTTTTCCTTGGATCTGTCTTCAAACACCAACCAACAGCACCATGAACACACCTACAGTCCATCAGGGTCAGGCTTATCAGCTCTTGATGCAACAAAGGAGACTGCACACCATCAAGATCCCTGGGAAGACCACAGTGGGTATCAGGAGGAACTTTCTTAGGACACTAAGTAACTTGGAGAAGAGCAGGATGCATAGCCTTCCTGGGTTTGCATGCTGCTGAAAAGTGCAACCGTTTTGTAAATAAACTTGTTAATTTTCATCCAGGAAGAACAGAGACAGTAAGGCCAGGGCTGTTGGTATGGTTTGTGCCTGGATGTCGCCCCAAAGCCTCATGTGGTCATGAGGGGTGGGGTTCCAGAGGCAGCTGAATCTGGAGTTTGTGATTGGTTCACTGTCTAGTGGTGCAATTGGTGGTATGACTGATACTCCTGCCCTAGGGCAGGAGGCCTGCATACAATCTAAGGCTTATTTTCCCCTTCTCGTTCTTGTTACTTTTGCTGTCTTCTGCAACCATAAGCTGTTGCCTCTCTGCCATGCCACCCTGCCTTGGAGCCAGCTGATTATGGACTGAAACCTCTACAAACTGTGAGCTCAATAAACCTTTCCTTCCTTAATTTTGGACATCATGTGTTTTGTCTAAACAACAAGAGAAAAATAACTAAGACAGCTATAATTAACTAGAAGCAGAACTCATATTCTTTAGGAGACAGGGCTATGTAGTAACTTTTATAGTTTGAGCAAGTTCTTTTTTTTTTTTTGTCTCTGCTCAGGCATGATGACAGTGTATCCTTGTCATCACAGAGTGACCTTGTCTCATGAAGGTTATTTGAACTTATTTATGTTTACTGGGGAACAGGCTCTGAAGCCAGGCCTCTTTCTTGAGTCTGTGTCACACAAGCTCAGTACCTCAGAAGAGCAGCAGGTACCTGAGTTAGCTTGGCTGCATGGCTCTAGGAAACTGTCAACTCAAGGAGCACACAGAGCACAGGAACAGGCACAGATTGATTGAATTTTACCATCTCATATTAGGTCTCAAATCTGGTGGAGACACCTACATGGCTCCTCTCTCCCTCCTCAGTGACTCACAGCCTCAATGCTCTTGGGTGAGTGACACCAGAAAAAGAAAAAATAAAAAAAATAAAGAAAGACAGGGCTTATACAGCCACTTCCTGTCATTCATGAGGGTGACAAAGCATGACAGTGACAGCTTAGATGACATTCCTGGCCACGAAATCCTTAAACCCAACAGAGCCTGGTTGCCAGGCAGGGGACTGAGAAGGCATTCTGTCAGTTCTGCAGACTCTAACTGGATCCTTTATGGGACAGCTTTAAATGGGATTTGGAGCCTGCGCAGTACAGGGGTTTCTGTGGCAAGATTCATGCACCAGAAATACTTTCATCAATGCCAACAGAAGGCTCCAGCTGAGGCCAGGCCAGATCCCCTAATGCTGTCAGACAATAAAAGGTGGAAGAAGATCAGCACTGATAGTGTGCACGGTAGAGAAAGACATATGCTCCACAGAAGTCACAGGCTCTCTGAGTCTCAAAGTAGCCTCAATGCTGGGGACATAGCTCATTGGCATAGGTGCCTGTCTGGCAAGCACAAGGTCATGAGTTCGATCCCTGGTACCATGAAAAAATAAATAAATAAAAGCAGCCTGGTCAGGGGCACTTAGACTATATTAATTCAAATGAGGATCACATCACATCTGGAGATTCAGCTCTTTCTCACCAGGCCCATGCTTATGATGGGACTCTTACCCAGAGGCTGGTGTTCTGAATATGAGGCAGGTGTCACCTTACTTAAGTCAGGAGCACACCATGTACCTTGAGCTCATATCGTATATGACTAGAAGGTTTCAGGAAATCCTACAGGGTACCTCTGGCCTCTGTATCACAAGTCCCTGGGTGTCCTTTGCTTTCACCCACAGCCATTGACAGTTCTGTGTTGGCTTGGATTTCCTTAGCCCTGCCTGAAGGCTTATTGCATTCTGCCCCACGGTCTGCTGGAGGACCTGGAGTTGTCCTCAAAGGCAGTGAGCCATCAGTCTGCAGTGCTGGCACTGTGGCAACCTCCCGGGCAACCATCTGTCACTAATGGGACAGGGACTGGCGGATGGATGAGCCTGCCCCCATGTTTTGCGTGCATAACTCCAGCAGCCATTCTTGTACACTTTTCAGGTAGAAGGTCGAGCGGCCCAGGCAGCGACACTGACAACAGGCCTCACGTTGCTATTTCTTCTGCCTCATCTTACTTCCCACACTCTGGTTCCTTGGCTCCCCTCCCTGCACATAGACTGCCTGCACCCAAGACCTCCTCTGGGCCTTCAGTTTTAAGGAACCCGCACAACCACGTGCGAGCACAGTTTCCTTTATTATGCTCCAGGACGACACGGCTGCTGCCAAATGCTTCACTCTCTCTCTCAGGCCTTTCTATCCAGCTGTTTCTGAGGCTCCTGCCCCAGCCCTGAGCCAGCTACTGGGTGGCTCCTGCATTTGAACACAGTTCCAAAGCTCTTTCCAGCTGTATGAGACGGGATGACCTTTCCACAGAAACTCACACTGAGCTGGATTAGTCCTAGTAGAAGAATTGGTGGAAGAATACTGAAGCATGGAATCAAAGGAAAGGCTGGAGGACAAACCATAGGAGAGCCGGGACCGGGGCAGCTGGGACTTGGGGACAACCTCCACCCTGGCTTTTCCCATTTTGGCGGAGAATGCATCCCCAGACAGCTCAAGAGACCATACTGAAGACGACCAATGCACATCCAAACAACATAATAAGAGATTTTTTAATCTATGTGAAGGAAGATGCTTTGTTGATATATTTTCCATGATTAGCCCAAGTCCCTAAATCAGTACCTGCAATGGGATATACGAGTATTGGATATTTGCTGAAAGAATAAATTAATATGAATAATAGAAGGAGAAGGAAAAGAAAGAAGCTGAGCTGGGGAGGGAGGGAGGGAGGGAGGTCTTGGGTGGTGCTGAAGATGAAGTTACCTAGCCTCCAGCTTGGCTGGTGTTGCCTTCCGGGGGATCATGACTGGTGATATCGTCCCACTGTCCCTCAGCTCCCTTGCCCGGGCTCCCCACTGCCTGTGAACAAACCTGACCTCCTTAATAAGGTACAATTTCCCCAAACTTGGCCCTGGTCCCTTCTCTGCCATATGCCCTCCACTCAGGGTGCCCACAAAACTAGAGTGTGCTTAGGGAGCTGCCTAAGTTATTGGCTCTCCTCCAGGAAAAAAAAAAAATCAAGTCTGTTGAAAAGGATTTTGAGTTGGTTTTCTATGAGAACATATTATCTTGGCCATATAGTACCTGCGCCAGAGCCTACTAGTGAATAATAGATTCTACACATCTAGTGGTACTCTTGCAACTCTAGAAGAAAATCCATAATATCATACAGCTCCATCAGTGAATACTTGGCACAGAAGGATTTTGATAGTAAAATATTTTAAATAAATATCAGGGAGGATAACTGACATCTCTGATGAGTTGTGTGGCCTATGACTTGTAATTGTTTTCTAAGGAAGCTAGAGGGGGAGCATTGAATATCTTCAGTGTTTGGGTGTTGTGCAACACACTTCGCCAGGATCTTACCTCTTCGGATGTGGTTTTTCATGCAGAAACGCAAGAGTAAATATTAGATGAATTTGAAGTGGAGTGTGAAAGACATATCTTATAGCTCAGCAAATATAGGGGTGTGTGTGTGTGTGTGTGTGTGTGTGTAAGACACCCTGTCAGATGCTTAAGGAAGACATGTAGATGAATGAATGTATACTAAATGGACGAACAAGAAAAGAGAGGGGTGACTATTACTAAGCATTGACTGGGTGCCTGACACCTAGCAAGGTGCTTCACACTTGTCATCTCGGTTAATCCTCACATCCACCCTGCAAAGTGATTTTCATCCCTCTTTGTCTGCGGAAAAGGAAAACAGTGGCTTGCCCAGGGTCACAAAGCTAACCGAAATTCAATCCAGGACCTGCGCGTTGGCTGCAGCTCTAAGAAGTGGACCTGCGACCTCTAGCGGCAGAAGTAGAAGAGGCCTTGGGCCCGAGGTATTAAAGCAACAAACTGCTCATGCTCCAGTGAGGTGTATGCAATCTGCATCCCATCCCCACTGCTAACCATACGCCCAGCAACAGGCAGTGCGAGGCAAGAGTCATATATCGTGGAAAAAAGAGTGTCCTCTATGTGAAGCAGAGCTCCCTACTGAAATTCAATTTTTGTTTTTCGTAGCCAGAGACATAAAGACCCCTCACCAGCCCTCTATCCCTTCCAAATTCCAGGGCTTTCCTTGACCTCAATCTGCATCCCCAACCCAACCCAGCACCCTTAAGACTGAAGAACTAGCCAGCCTCCTACTCCTTGCCTCCAGCCACTCTGGGATCAGCTAGGGTTACCGTGATGGTAACTCCCCATCAGTCCTTCAGGATCCACCACCCATCAGCCCATTCCCCTGTCTGGAGCAATCCCACCTGCACTGTTTTCAATAATTTTGGAAGAAGGAAGGAGTTCTGCTCTGTGCCGTTTATGATAATATCTACCGAAATATTACTGTTTAAATTCCTGCCTGCCATTCCCCTCAAGTGTCTGTAATCCCAGCACCCTGGGAGGCTGAGGCAGGAGGATTTAAAGTTTCAACCCAGCTCAGGTAACTTAGCAAGACTCTGTTTCAAAATGAAAAAGGTCTGGGGGGTGTCAATATTCTGTACTGGAGAAAAAGCCCGATGGATACTTCAATGCCACACAAATGAGGGCATAAATGTACATACTATGCTATTCAGAGAAGCTCAAATTTCTGCAGAGAGAACCCTCGGGCCATGGTGGAGAGCCCTCCTCTGGGTGGCATCTAGATTGGGCACAGTGTGAATGCTGGCTGTCTTAAGTCAGTGAGCTGTCAGCTTCTTGAAGAATCGGATACAAGGGACATATTTGCAGCGAGAGCAGCAGAAACAGACATAAGCCATTGCCCTGTTTTTACTTGAAATGGGAGTATGGGATTTGGGAGGATTTTCTTTGAGGCAGGATCTTACTATGTAGTCCAGGCTGGCCTTGAACTCAAGAGTGATCCTCCTGCCTCAGTCTCCGGCCTGATGGGGTCTCAAGCCTGTAGCACCACACCCAGCTCAGGGCTATGTTTTTTAAGAGCAGCATTTCCCTCAGGCCAGCTGCAGACTGCAGTGTGCTCGCTGTGACCTCTGCACACCCGTGGGAGGCACCCCTGAGCGTTCACTGAAAGCTAGAGTCATGTTCTCTGAGAAACCATCACTCAGGCAGTTTCTCCAGTGTGTAGCAGGCCCTGACTCAGAATCATTTCTCCCACCTGGGAAAAAGTGATAGAGGCAAAAGAGAGCCTGCGGGTCTCAAACAGCAGGGGCTGGGAGGCTTCTCAGCGTGTGTGTGTGTGTGTGTGTGTGTGTGTGTGTGTGTGTGTGTGTGTGTATAGAGGAAGCAGCAGGACACAGCTGGACTTCTGACCAGGTTGGAGTGTGTAGAAAGTAGATTAATCACAGACACCATTATCACAGCTCTTTCCACCTGGCGTGGATAGGTTCTTAATAAACACTTGATAGCAATAGTCCTGACAGATACTACTTAGCACTTTCCACCTGCCAGGAACTAGTTTAGCTACCTTGCTTACATCAACATATTTTTCTTCTCCTTTTAATAATGGAAGAGACAAGTCATGATCTTCTCTCCATTGCACAGAAGGGGATTCTGGGTAAAGAGAAGTTAAAATGCTCAATATCAAACTAGAAAGAGACTAAGCAAGGATGCATGTGACTACCAAGCAAGGCGCTGTGCTAAGTGCTCACATTTGTCATTTCGTTTGATTCTCATACCAACCCTGAGAAAAAACATCCTCCTCTTTGTTGTGGAGAGGAAATCACAGTTCAGTTTCCTAAAGCCACATAGCTAATAAGTGGTGGACCCTGGACTTGAACCAGGGCTGAACTGGACTCCCCCATATTTCCTGAGTTGTTAGCCTGTCAGACAGTGTCCATGGCTGTACAAATCCCAGCGGGGCCTTGACTGATAGTGTGGCCTCTGCCCCCCAGCATGCTGGGATTGGCTGGAGGCTCAGGGCTTGGGAAGGGTGGCGAGTGCCCCATCACCCCCCCCCCAGCCCTCAGGCAAGGATGCCCTCATCTTGGCAAGGAGGAAGCCTGTGAGGAAGTGGGAGGCCTGCAAGGGACTCTGAGCAGCTCTGAGACTCCATAATGCTGAGGCCAAGGGAAGAGGAAGGACACTTGGGTGGAGACGGCTGATACGAAGCTGAGGAGGGCAGTGGTAGGATCCAGGCCATTTCTTCCTGAGTGCTGGACCTCAGGAGCACGTTGGGTGGGAGAGGGGAGAGATTGTCACAAAGGCAAACAAAGCCTGGGCCGCGAGAAGACCTCCATGGCCCCCAGATCTAGTAGTTCAGAATTCTGCAAGGCTTTTATCCTTCCTGATTTTCAGCTCTAATTTGCTTGTCAATTATTTCTGTTTATAGTTACAAAATGTTGAAATAATCTAATTTACAGTACCATGGGGATAGCTGGAAGAAGACCAAGAATTAGTAAATTTTATATGAACTGTGGTGAGTAAAAAACAAACATTGCACAGAATTTCACTTGCAGAAAAATGATGCATGCAGGCATGTGAGTGAGGGTGTGTGTGTGTGTGTGTGTGTGTGTGTGTGTGTAAAACTGAAAACACAGACACCAATGCTGTCAGGAAACTAGAATTATAGGAGCTCTTATTCTTTCCTTTTTTTTGGTAACGGGAATCAAACTTATGACCTCACGCTAGCCAAGCAGGCATTATACCACTGAGCTATACTCCCCAATCCTTTCTTTTTTCCTTTGTTTCTCTGTATTTTGTGCTTTTTTTTCCCCTATAATGACAATTCACTACTTATAGACTGCCTCAAAATCATGAAACAATAAAATTATGTCATAGTATATAAACTATATAATTAGACTTGATCTTAGTCAAAGGGCCAAGAAGCGATTAAACTATATAATTAGACTAAATATTTATATTATTATAGCTTACTTACAAACTAAGCATTTTTTTGCATTTTATATTTTGTATAGTTAAAAACAAAGTACTAACAGACCTCCTATTTCTCAAAAATATATATTCTTCTTACATTTTATAATCACAATCTATGGAACCAGGAAAATCAGCAGAAAATGTATAAGATATAAAAGAGAATATGATGGAAAATTGTGAGCTGGCCAATTATACACTATATGTACAAAGCAGCTATCAAATGTCAAATCAAATTAGTAACATTTCAAAAGCTATTGAGGGACTATCTCTGGGATACTCTTCTCTGTAACTGTCAACTGACTAGCTCTGGTGGCCCAGCTAGAAGCCCTGGATTTGGTGGCCCCTTACCCCCATGATGTCCCAGCACTGGGCTCCCCTCCCACCTTGCACTCAGTTGGCATGTGGCCATGTTCACAGGTCTGTCTATAAATGAGGGTCCCTGATCTGCCTCCTGCTTCCAGATGTACTAATTCACAGTACCACTTCTGGGAAACTAGGATGCTTTTTTTTTTTTTTTTTTAAGTAGTATCAAATCTCACAAAAGGCAAAATCTTGCAGCAGTTTAAATAGGAATCTCATATCATGGTTTTCTAAGAGAAGTAACATTTTGAGGGTTACTAGTAAGTCAGCCACTCTGGAAGAGTGAGACTAAGTCCCTACCGGATACCCTCAGAAGTAAGTTACAACACTTCTGTCCCTTGGGGCTTTGTGACTAGTGGGCCCCTGCAAGTGGGCGCTGCCCTCTTGGGCTGCCGTCTCCAGAGCTTCCAGTGAGGAGTAGAGTGAGTTGGGTTCAGCCCGTCCTTCTTCTCTCTGCCCACCTCCCTTGGAGGGTGCCTTCTTGGCATCTCTATCCCACAAGAAGGTTCAAATAATCATTTGGGAAACAAGAACAACCCTGTCGACATTGGGCCCCTCTGCACCATAGTAGGAGAGGCGCTGGGTGATGGGGTGAGGAGAAGCAGGTACTCCTGTAAGATGGCACAACACAGCTAGTAGATCTGGAGAGAACTTCAGGGGTTTCTTCACTGAAGTAGAACAAAGAACAATGAAGGCTTCTCTTTATTGCCTTGGATGACAAAACCTTTTGATTGTTTTCAGTGTGTGTCCGGCAATTCTTGAAATTCTGAGGAATGTGCTTGTAGTTGCAAGAGTGTGAGAGATGAACTGTACAGTACACAGCCACAAGGCCAAGAAGACGCCCTAACGAGAGTTCCCCCCTCAAATGGCACACCATCATTGGACCCTTATTATCTCTTCTACAAAACCTCAAAAATTATTCTAAAAAGCACCTCTTCTTTTCAGCAGAGACTTGATAGCGATTTTCCTCCCTTTCCTGTTTGCATATCACTTGGTGGGAATTTTATAACAGGTTTATTATTCCATTTGACTCTTATAATCCTGGGAGTTGGGATTATTGTCCTCATTTTATGAAAAGTGCTCTGTTACTCTCCTAAATTCAGTGTGGGGGAGATGAAACTTGAACTCAGGTCCTCCATCACAAATACTTCAACCTTTTTACTCTTTAAGACTAGATATGAGAGGACATTTTAATGCAAGCAGAGAAGAAGGTGATGTAAGAACAGGAAGTCAGGAGAGGCGGTTGATATTTCTTCAGTGTGTGGGCATCATGCCGCATTGCAGAAGAGATGCCCAACAGAACTGCGGCGATGACGGCAATGTTCTTTACTTGAGCCAGGCTGAGGCAGTGACAAGCCAGAGCCACATATATTCATCTGTACTTAAAATATGGCGGCACGACTATGAAGCAACTGCTTTTCTAATTGTATTTCATTTTAATTAACTTAAATTTATGGGGTTTTGTTTGTTTGATTGGTTTTTGTGTGTGTGTGTGTGTGTGTGTTTGTTTTGTTTTGTTTTGGCAGAACTGGGCATCGAACTCAGGCTCTTGTTCTTGCCAGGAAAGCACTTATTCCACTGAGCCATCTCCCCAGCCCTTAAATCTATGTTTAAAAAAAAAAAATACATGTAGCTAATGGCTTCCATGTTGGACAGTGCAGGTCACATCCTGCTAGATGCATTCTGAGATGTCACTAAGGCTCATGACCAAGAGGCTGTGCTTGCCTCAGACCTTAGGGTGAAGGTCAGCATCCCCAGACGTTCACAGTAGGTCCGTTGCGCCTGGGGAGAGGGATCACATGGCTCAGAGCTCTGGGCCGCGTTTGCTCTGCAGCTGTGTGACCTGTATTGGGGCTGTCAATGCGGAGGGGGTCCAGCGGCGCTCTCGCTCCCTCTACAGGGCATGGCCAGCGTTGCTGTCTACCTCTCTTGCAGGCGCCCTAGTCCAGAAATCTCAGGAGGCTGCTGCCCCTTTTCGTCAAAGCACCACAATTTCATTCAACAATAGAAATAGACATCCGTCTGCTCAAGGTCATAGCTGAGAAGGAAGAGGGGCCTTCGACATAGTTTCCTCAAGTCCGGCATCTGTCTGTCTTGCTTCTGCCCTGAGGAATGAATGACCACCCCCCCACACACACACACATATACGAACTTATTCATGAAACAATCTCTGTCTGATCTTAAAGATTTTCTGGACTGTAATTCTACTTTTTAAACTCTTCTTCGTGTAGATGTTAGGCTTAGCTCTCACAAACAAAAACTTCTCAGTGACAAGACAGCGTTTAACCACTTGGGGTGAGGAACACACAAATCTTGATGTTCTTCGGAGCAGGAAGTTCTCCCTCACGTCTAACTTCACTGATCTTCTAGCCGCCCCACCCCCACCCCCACCCCAGCTGCAGAACGCTCAGACCAGCTGGATGGATGAGTCACCTGGGAGGTTATGTTCTGCTAGGAATGCAGAAGCTGTAACTGGCACACTTTGTTCAAGGCCCTAAGTTCAAAGCTTCAGTCGCAGCCTCGCTGATTACGTCACATTTTGAGTGCTGAATAAGGGCACCACCAAAATGTATCAGGGATAGGAGGGGGAGGTAGCTGGGCAGTCTAAACACCTGCTTGGCAAACACAAGAACTGGGGTTCGATCCCCAGTACTGCATGATGTGCCAGCCCCAGAACCCTGGGGGGTGGGGACAGGAATTCCATGCTGGCCATGGAATCAATGTTTGGTTGCTCATTCCAGCACTGTGGAGGCTAAGACAGGAGGATCACTATGAGTCTGAGCTGTGTAGGGAGATCTTGTACCAAATAAATAAATAAATAAAATGTATCAGAGAATTTTTTGCCACAATGATGCTCAAAATGAATCACCCTAAAGTTCCAACAACCAGGAAACAGCCACAGTAGGTGAGTAACTCAGGTCCTTCTGAATATTGTATCTCACTTTTAATGATGCTGTTTGAGTATATGGCCCCATTTCCCTCTATAATGAGAGTAAATAAATATTTTCAAATGGATGCTTATGGCAGACTTTGGAAATATGAACCTGTTATTGCCAGAGTTACACTGCAATAGGCAAACTTTGGATTTTAACATAGAAAATATATTCCAAGCTTCACTCATCTCAAAACAAAATGGAAGCAAAAATTAATCCCATGGGACTGTTGTCTGATGTCTGACCAGGAAGATGAGGGCTGGTGGCTCCCACTTTATTACTTGGAAAGGTGTTCAGTTATTTCAAACACTGCCACAGTAAAAGCCAAAGAAGGTTTGGAATTTATAGTAGTGGATACAAATTAAAAAAAAAATAGAGTAGTGGATAGAAACACCAAGTCTTCCACTTAATAATCGTGGGCGATGAAAGTACTTTTCAAGAATATTCACTTTTTCTTGCACCACCCCTAGGAAAGCATTGAAATTTCTTGTTTCTTGGCTTTGGGCATGACCACATGACTTGCTTGGGCCCACAGGAATGGTGGAAGACATGATAAAAAATTTGAAATGTGTATGTGTGCTATGAATGGGTTCCTGATGTTCTGTCCCAGTGGGACCCCTGGTCCAAGGGAAAACAGAGACACAGGACAAGACCCAGCCCAACTTCTCAAACCCACCTGGTATCAGCAAAGTCTCATCCTACTTAAGCACAAATAAATGACTACTTCCTTCAGTTGGGGATGGTTTCCAATGAAATTTCTGATTGATGCTTGACAAAAACTCGGGTTTGGTTAGCATGGGTATTGCAGTAGCTATGGCATGGGTCTAAATGATTACCACCTTATCTACGTAAGACCAGAAAGTGCCTCCCAACTGCCTTCAGCAACCCCAACATTGCATACAGTGACAATTAGCTAAACTGAGACTGATACTGTACGACCGCATACAAAGCCCTTCCTGGACCACTGCTGTCCAGTGATGTTTGTATTTTTAATCCCAGGGTTTAAAATATAATTATTTATGTTAGAAATAATTATATTACTTCTAATAATCCCAAATTATTGGAAGTCTAGTAAGTCAACTCCAATTTACCACTTCCAGGGCAACCCATGGCACAAATAAAGACACAAGTACATATTTTAAATGGTGCAGAACAAGCCAGGCGTGGTGGCACAGGCCTGTAATCCCAGCACTCGGGAGGCTGAGGCAGGAGGATTGTTGTGAGTTCGAGACCAGCCTGAGCTACAAAGTGAGCTTAAGGCCAGCCTGAACTGCATAGTGAGACCCTGCCTCAAAAAGACAAAAAAAAAAAAAAATGGTGGAGAACAAAGGTCATAAGAGTAGTTAGAACAATGGCTAATTGGAGCAAAGTCCTTAACCTAGGGTTGAGCCCAGGTTTTACTAATTCTTGAAGAGGGTGTGGCTTGGGGATGAGTGACTGAGATTGGCAGGCATGTGAGTGCCCTGAGCTGGGCTAGGTAGGTGCCCTGAGCTGGGCTAGGTGAAGTCACCTCTGCAATAGGCAGAGAGACAGGCAGAAAGAGTAATCTATAGGTCACAGATTGGGGCAGTATCTAGTGTTTTGGGGTCAGTGCTTCAGTTTTGATGTGTAATTATCATCCCCAGAGATGTCCCAGCTTCTTTCTCGAAGCTCAATCACAGCATGACGTCACTGGGCCTAGCTCCTGCCATATTACTTGAGAGCTATAGGCAGATCATCATGGACCTGTTGCATTACTTTAAACCCATCAGTGCTTCAGCCAGACCTATTTGCATTGCTTAAAGTCAATTGAGGTGATAAGGAAATACCCTAACCAGCTTCATATCAATACATGGAAGTAGGGCCAAATGCTCTTTTTTCAAGGAGAGCCATCCAGGTGGTCCTCTGCACAAAACGGTCTATTGAGCCAGAGATAGTAAAAATGATAGTAGGCTGACTACTGCACACACACACCCTTCTTCACAGACAAAGCTTTATTGAGAGTCAGGAGAGGTGCTCCAGAATCGAAGCTTTGGCTGAAGGAAGTTGGCAACTGAGGAGGGGGTGACCTGGTAGACAGAGTGACCAAGCTCTTGTTTCAAGAATAAGGGGAGCATCAAGTTTTTATTGATTTGCTTGCATGAGCTAAAATCTGGTAACCTCCATCATCTGAGGGCACAGTTCTAAAAGATATTCTGAAGTCTGGTGACTTCCACTGGCCAGGATCACATTTGCAGGTGGTCATGGCCAACTCTTCCTAGAGGATATTGGATTTTTGTGTACCTGACATCAGGATACTGTGCAAAACACTGCCTTATGCTTGGTGAGATAAAAGGCAGTCAGTGTCCCTGAGTGCCTGCTGAGTTCCTCTTCCAGCTGGCAACATTTTGCAGAGCATCTAACCTTGTGATGGGGCTGAAGAATTGAGGCAGAAGAGACATCAACTCCAACAGGCAATGGGCCAAGTTAACCTTATGTTATTGTCATGGGCAAGATATTTTAAAATAATCAGCATGATTATATGCAGGGCTGAGTAGGGTCTGATCCAAGAGTTAAGACAGCAAAGGGGACCAGCAAAATATGAAGACAGAGAAGCCAAGTGTCTTACCGAGTTTTGTTCATCTATCATGTATCTATAGACTCAAGTGAAGAGTCAGTGTTTTCCCAAAATGGTCTTCAAGTTTCTGCAAAGGAACCCAGGCAACTGCTGTCATAACCCATGTGTTGGAGATGTTATCTTACAGCAAAACTGGTGGGAAACTAATAATGTATTGTCTAGCTGTGTGACCTTTGAATTGGTGATTTGTAAGTTTACTAGCATCTAGGGAATTTAGAATTTCTTAGGCTTTTCCTTCATAGTAGTTTCTTGTCTTATGCAAACACTGTGTTCCTACGATGTTAGGGTTTCATGATGGGGTTGTTAAAACATGTCATACTATACTCAGCCTTCTGTCCCATGATGGTGGTTCTTAAGTACCTCTGGATCTCATTTCTTTTCTTTCTTTCTTTTTTTTTTTTTTTGTCTTTTTTTGACAGGGTCATGCTATGCAGTTCTGGCTGGCCTACTTTGTAGCTCAGGCTGATCTCAAACTCACAACAATCCTCCTGCCTCAGCCTCCCGAGTGCTGGGATTACAGGCCTGCGCCACCATGCCCAGTTTAGGACTACATTTCTGAGTATTCCCTTCCCTGTGTGATCCTGGGTTAGCACGGCAGGAGAAATTCTGTGTGAAACCTGGCAGTCAGAAGGAAAGCAGCAGATGTATTGTTTAGCTCTGGAAGCTTGAGGCAGAACACCAGAAAGTGTGTACTCATGAGTGTTGTTGCTAATCTGCTACCTTACCTTGTTCAGAACCAACTCCCTATGCGAGTGCATGGAAAGGAGTACAAGTTACTCCTGAAAAGCCCCCAAGGTATTAAGATTGGGACGGAGAGCCAAAGATGTCTCAATTTCTATTTTTCTTGTTTGGACTCAACTTGCTTTTCCAGTTGCCTGCTAAGATGGACTATAGACAGCGCAAGCTCAGTTTCAGGTGTGAAGCTAACAGCCTTCTTGCGATAAACCAAAAACTGCAAAGTATAATCCCAATAATAAATCCTTCATTCTCTAGCACTCATGGTTCCTTTCTTTTCTTTAAAAATTTTTACATATTTATTAATATATGTTTGCATTATATATTAACATATAACACTTATATTCCATGGGGGGAGTTGGCTCATGTACATAAAACATCTTAATTCCTGTTTTCATCTCCTCTCCCTTCCTTCTCACCCTCCTCCCTCCATCTCTTGATCCCCTTTCCACTTGAGAAAGATCTATCTCCCTATTTCATATTTTCTGTCTTTTATTTAGCTCTCCCTGCAATATTTCATCTTGTGTGTTTGGTTTATTTCACTTAACATTATGGTCTCCAGGTGCATCCATTTTTCTATGAATGATTCAACTTTACCCCCTCTTTACAGCACAGTAGTTCTCTATTGTGTGCATGTAAATAGCACATTTTCTTTATTTGACAGGCCATGTCCAAGATTTAGCTGCTATGAATTGTGCTGTTATAAGCATGGGTACGCAAGTATCACCACAATATGAGGTCTTTAAACTTTGGGGAAGATACTTAGAAGGGAAATTGGTGCCCATACTTACAACAGAATTTTTAATCTCCTGAATTTCTTCTATTTGGACCTTTTTTGTGGACTCTAATCCACTTCAATGTCAGTCACTCATGTTTTGCACGTTTGTTTAGTTCTGCTAGCTTTTATTTAGTGTCTTCTGTTAACTCACTGATTGTATTATTTGGCCTATGCTGTAGTTTCTTTTTTTTAATGTATTTAGTACAGGGTCTACAAGGGTCTCACTACACAGATGGGACCCGTAGTGATTCTCCTGTTTTCAGTCTCCCAAGCACTGGGATCACACCGTCTCAGCAAGCTCCAGGGGCAGGGTCAGCATGGCACGCTGGGGATTGAACACTGGTCCCTGCATCTGCCTATGCAAATGCTTTAATCCACTGAGCTATCTGGTCAGCTGTGTAGTTTCTCATATGTTCTGTGACTTCACTAAGTGCTTTATTGATCTGTTTTGTTATCTCCTCTTTCATCATTTAAAAAAATTTAGCTGATTGCCATTTGCTTTCCTCTCCTCCAATGAACTCTGGGACTGTTTGGAGGAGGGATTTCGTCATCTTGCTCTCTCATGTTTCTATTTTTGTTTCGAGGCTTATCTTTGTTGCCTAGAATTGCTTTAGCTTTTCTAGGTAATTTCTGGTACCATACATATTTTAGGATTATTTAAGCCTATGAAATATGCTATTGGAATTTTGATCAGAATTGTATTAAATTTGTTATGCCAGTGTTGGAAGTATGAACTTTTCACTACATTGGTTCTTCATAGCCAAAAGTAAGAGCTATCTTTCTGTTTTCTGATATCTGCTCCAGTCTCTTTTCCTCAGAGTACTGTAGTTTTCAACATAAAGCTTCTTTTTTTACATCCTTTGTTAGATTGATACCTAGGTATTTCTTTCTTTTCTTTTCTTTTTGATGCTATCATAAAAGGTGTTGTTTCCTTAATTTTTTTCTCAATTTTTTTTAAATGTGTTTAGTACAAGGTCTACAGGGTCTCACTACACAGATGAGACTCGGAGTAATCCTCCTGTTTTCAGCCTCCCAAGTACTAGGATTGCAGGTGTGCACCACCACACCTAGTCTTATTTGCCATCTCAGAGAGCCCAAGGGATTGAACCCCTGCTGCTGCATCTGCCTAAACAGCCACTTTAATCCACTGAGCTATTTGGCCAGCCCTTCAGTCTTCAGAAAAGCATCCTACCTGGACAATTTTAGTCATTATCATGAGGCAACCTTGTGACTCATGATACTTACTTTGCAAGAATATAAATAAATGCTCCTACCATTGCTCTTCAGGTCCTATGCCTATCAGGCAAACAGTCCTCCACCTGACCTCGTTTCCCATCTATGTTTTCCTCATTCCTGCTGAAATTCCACCTTGGAGTATACCAAGAGACCAATGAATTCCAACACCTGTCCTATCTGTTCACTCTTGTCCTCATACAAGCTGGTAGTTGAGGTATGCACAAGCTCTATCAATGTCCCAAGTCTCCCTTGCTATATGAAATTGTAACTGGGGCTCAGTGTTTCCTGAGATGAGGCTGGATAGCCTGTGGGTATAAAGAAGCTGACACGTGTAATACCTATGAAGGGCTCATTTACTCTTTTCCTTGTCAAAATTATTTTTTGTCCAAAGGTAGAATCTTTTACCCTATCAGAAACATAGTTCCCCTGTAAGAATGATATTTGGTTCAAAATCTTTGCCTGGTGATGGTCCTGCTTCCATGGTCAGAGCTTCTTCAGTAACAAGTGTCAACCCTATTAAACTGAAGCAATGTCTGTAGCTCTGTTCCACTGTTTGGGAGTTCCTGCCCCAGTGCCAGTGAACCTTTTACAGCTTTCAAGAATACTAACAGCCCACTGCAGCACACGTTCCATAGGTTCACCACCACTGCCATACCCTATAGTAGACACTGCCTGTGCGTGCAAACCATTCCATACTGGTGCCCTTCTGCCATCATACACCTGACACTTGCTGGTTTTTGTTTGAGGGCCCCCTTGCTCCTCGCTAAAGTCTGCCCTAGGAACCGGGTCAGTTTTCCAGCCTTTGTCCTCTTTTGGAGAGCAGGTAGTGTGAAGAGATATTACAAGTTGCAAAAGGATCAAAGTCAGTGGGGCTTCTAACAAAACAATTCAAGTGGGTTTGGTTGGCCTTTGATATTGTCAATAACTCTGGCACTTTTGTGCTACATCAACTGAAAGTTTCCCAGAACCCCTCTCCCTTTATGTTTCTGGGTACAATTGGCTAAAAAACACATTTAGGCAAGGTTTGGGAGGCAGAAAGGAAACAGGAGCCATGAATCTGAAAATCACTTAAGTTATGGGCGGCGACAGATAAATATCAAGGCGCTGGGTGGTTAACTTCTTTTTTCTTGCAAATTGGGCCACAATTATAGCCTCCTCCCAGAATGCCTCACTTCTGCATTTCCCCCGAAAGCTTCAACTCCTTGACCTGCACCAGGACTCAGAAAAAATTAAGTAGCAAGTTTTCTTCCCTGATCTTAGAGATGAAGTCTGAGCCAAAAAATATTTTCTTTAAAAAGAAAAGTGCTAACTTGTTCTTCTAGAACTTGACCAATATTTATTCAGAAATCTCAAAGTAGTGTTTCTTCTGAGTTCTAGGACTTTTCTGGAACATCTCTGAGAGTATGTATCAGGTAGAGTCCCACCCCCATCTTAACCACTTATGTGAGACTAGGGGCTAGTATTTCTGTAATTTTTTATGTCCTTTGTTTTAAACCTTTAAAAAGGAATAATTTGTAAAATGACTTCTCGGTCGACTATGTAATCATGAGCAATTTGCTTGGTGGGAAGTGGGTAATGGTAGACATCTTTAAACCAGTTAAAGACATCCTAATTACTTACACCTGCAAAAGCTGTCACTTTTATAAGGTGTGTAATTAGCAACCAGAGTGTGTGCTGGGAAATGTGATTGTTTAAATAGAGGACATAGCCCAGAGGCCACCCAGATTGGGGCTCTCCCACTGTGACATTAGCCCAGCCAGGGCTCTCTCCAGCTGGCCGCTTATGAAGGCAGACTGCAGGCCTGAATGCAAAGTGTGTGGTCAAATGAACCCACACTCATTGTTCCAGGAGCAAAGCAGGTATGAGCATTTCTTTTTTTAAATTGGGTCCTTTTGACTTTATGATTATTTCTTGCTTTTCTAATGGTTCTCAACCTCAGGTGTACATTAGAATCACCAGAGACACTTAAAAAAATTCTGATGCCCACACTGCACTCTAAATAAACTAGACTTTCTGT
This sequence comes from Ctenomys sociabilis, assembly GCA_004027165.1. Lineage (NCBI taxonomy): Eukaryota > Metazoa > Chordata > Mammalia > Rodentia > Ctenomyidae > Ctenomys > Ctenomys sociabilis. Next base: position 19,958 of record PVKA01032692.1, read on the forward strand.
GACATCAGTTTTTAAAGACTAATTGATTACAATACCCTACCAAATTTGACAAAGAGTGGTTCTCCAACTCTGATTGCACCTGCTCTCAGCTGGAAGGCTGTTAAAACAGGAGATCCTATCCCCAGATGCAGGAGGGTGAGGCCTGGGACCATCCAAACCTCTGCTTTTTTTTTTTTTTTTTTTTTTTTAAATTCTAAAGATGCACTGCCAGCACTCACAGTAAATTCCATTGAGTTAGAACAACTATATTTTGCATGTGTGGAACATACTGTGCTACAGTATTATTGGCTCACTTAAACATTTTTCACAGAGCCGTTTGTCTCTTTCAGCAGTCTTTGTTTTTGCTTTTCTTGTGGCCAGCTCAGCCTGCCCTAGGAGTGGGGCTGGCACAGCAAGTGGTGCCAGGGATGGAACCGCGATACCTGAGCTTACCAAAGAGGAGCTTTAGCCCACTGAGCTATTTGCTGCCCCCCTAGTCTCTTTCAGTGCCACACTTCAAACTCATAGGTACCTGCCCCATTATCATCACATCATCCAGCTTGTTTCTCTCTCAGTCCTACTCCTGTCTCTTCTAGTTGCATACAAGCTCCATAAAGGCAGAAAGCCTGCCTTAACCCACAGCTTAACACATGGTAAGCACCCCACGGACACTTACAAAGCAACTCCATGGAGAAGGAAACATGATCAACATCTCACAGACCAAGACATAAAAGGAGAAATAACTTCCTTCAGATCATGATGGAAGAATTAACTCAATTGTGTCCTCAGCAGGGGCAGCTCTCAAACTACTCCAAGAATTGATCACCAGCCTTATATATAGTTCGTATAAATTTTGATTTCCAGCAACTGAATTATATATCTAAGCAGCTAATTATCTTTGCCTTACTGACAATGCACTCAAAAGTTTAATTTTATTTTTCAAAAACTAATCCAGAGTCAGAATTCAGTGGCTAAACTGTAGAAACTGGAAATTTCTTTCCTGTTTAAAACTCTTGGGGCTGGGGAGATAGCTCAGCATTCTAAATGCCTGCCCAGCAAGTGCAAGGACCCAGGCTTGATGTCTGGTACTGCATGCCCTTCTGGCCCTGGAACCCCAGGCACTCAGAGCCAGCCACCCAAACCAAGTGTGGTGGCACACACCTGTAGTCCCAGTGCTGGGGAGGCTGAGACAGGAGAATCACTAGGAATCTGAGATGTATAGCAAGATCCTGTACCTAATTTTTTTTTTTTTTTCTGATAAGCTGGGGATAGTACCTGACTGTACCTGGGATCAGATTGAGCCCAGTTCTTACAATGGGCCACAATGAGATCCTGTCTCAAAAAATACTCTTAACAGGCTGGGGAGATGGCTCAGTAGAATAAGCACTTCCCTGGCAAGAGCAAGGGCCTGAGTTCAATCCCTGGTTCTGCCAAAAGAAAAAAAAACAAAAAACTCCTAACAACTTCCAAGCCTCCAAACTGGTTAAAATTCCATCTCAGAGAAAAATAACACCAAAACTGTGTATTGCTTTTTGGAATTTTTTAAAACTTTTATTTGGTATAGGGTCTTGCTATGCAGCTTGGACTCATAGTGATCCTTTCTTATCCCCTTCTCAGCCTCCCTAGAGCTGGGATTTTTTAAAAATTAATTTTATTGAGAAAGAAATAGTAATGAGTTTCAAACAGGTTAGGAATTACAATAATTAATGTATTGCATATTGTCTTCATAGTATGAGATGCAGATATATCTTGTCTAAACACTATTAGTACAAATCTTTTTCATTAAGAGAAAGCTGTATATCCTATTTTGAATATACAGATATATATACTTTTTCACGACAAAATGGTCCATCATTTATATCCCTTTTTTGTTTAGTCAGAGATGGGTATTCCATTGCCACTCATTATTGTAGGTGCATGAATTCAGCAAAATAATCCAATGTAGTCCAGTAGAGCTGGGATTACAGGCATCACCATGCTATTTCGGGGCTGACACACATGGGGTTCTGTGGCTGGTACAGCATTTGGTACCAGGGATCAAATTTGGGTCCTTGAACTTGCTAGACAGACACTTAGACCACCAAGCTACCTCCCCAGTCCCATAAAAAAACCTTTTAACATCAAATTTTTATATTTAGAAGAAAAGCTACATGGAGGCAAGTGAATTTGAATGATCTGGTTTTATTAGCACACCAATACAACTTAATAAATTAGTATGTACAGTTACAAAAAATGTAAATGTTTCTGAATGTATAAAGTATATGTAGAATTTTTTAACTTTTTTTTTCTAGTACTGAGGACTGAACTCAAAACCTTGTGCTTGCCAGGCAAGTGCTTATTCTACTGAGCTATCTCCCCAGCCCCCACCCCCTTTCTTTTAAACATTTGACATAAATTTCCAAAATCATAAGTTTGGCACAGTAGGTTATTGAAGAAAAGCAGAGTCTCCAGGCTACTTCATGATTCAATTGTGTGTGTAGTTTTTAATCACCATTTCAGTTCCTGTAAATCTCACCTGAAACAAGACTTGATAGCTAAGAAACCAGCTGCTAAGGTCTCCCAACCATTCAGATAAGGAATTTACTGGCCTGGCCAAAGATGACAAAGTTAATCAGACAGAACCTGGGCTGCCTGATTTTCATCCGTGCTCTGGGGCAGGGTCAGGGAGTGGTTAAATAAGGCACATATCACACAGAAGTCCAGTAATACTTGAAAGCCCTGCTTTCTTATGTCAAAAATATTTACTTTAGGCATAAGTTTTTTAAGTTGTTCTAGTCTAATGCTGCTACCAAGTTTTTTAAAGTCTATATGACTTTAATTTAAACCTTTAAGGAGTATGTACAGCTTCGTTAAGCAGTAATCAGACAGTCACATTCTAACAAGTCATTTTCTTAATCACAGGAGCCATTCTGAAAACAATCTTCCAGGTGTCACCTTATTTTCAAAACTTGATATATACATAGCAAAGCTGTGATAAAGGAAGTTTTCAATTTTCATTTAAGTCACACTGATTTCTTGCTACTTGCAGCACTATAGAAAAGAAGACTAAGAGCCTATCTTCTTTCTGCCTTTGTCTAGGGCAACATTTCTCTGCAGGGGTGCGGCTCTGGTGTGGTTACATGTCACGGAGATTAGATGTGCCCTCATGGATATACTTATTCAGGCCTCTCCATTTTTTTCTGCTGTAGATGTTGTACCTTTTGGTAGTGACATAATTCTGTAACACACTGAAAGAGCTGCTACCAACCGGAAAGACTTACTAAGTCCTCTTTAAAGTGCAATTTCATCAACATTAGCAACAAAATCTCAGATACAGAAATATTCACTCAGATGTGGCAAAATCATTCATGCATTTTATTTACTTAACCTGGAGTATTTCACTTGTCTCTTTAGTGATTTCATTTCTGTTTATCTTATTCTGACTTTCAAGAATACATAGAATATAAGTCTCATTTCACTTGAGACTTCCTTATTCACTAAAATGGAGAACTGTGGTGTGGCCCTGTTACACTTTTTTTTTTTTAAATGTATTTAGCACAGGTTCTACAGTCTCACTACACAGATCAAACTCATAGTGACCCTCATTTTAAGCCCCCCATGTGCTGGGATTACAGGAACGCGCCACCACGCTCAGACTTGGTCACATGCTCAGTAAGCCCTGGTGACAGGGCTGCCAGGGCATGTGGCACCAAGGATTGAACCCCATTCCCTGAGCTTGACAAAGCAGGTGCTTAGTTCACTCCGCTATCTTGCCAGCCCTTAAAAAAAAAAAAAACTCTTGCTCTTTGTTGTTACTGTTGCTGTTACTCCTCTTTTGCTCTCTGCTCTCTGCTGCCTCCATGAAAGGCTGCCCTCTGCCATGTGCCACTGCCTTGGAGCCATCCAAGTATGGACTGAAACCTCCAGTAACTAAATGTGATCATGGATCATCATGTTTCCACCATCAAACCTCGAAGAATCCAAAACCAGAATGTCATTCACCGCCTGGAACGTCGGCGCATCAGTTCTGGCAAGGCAGGTACCCACTGGCATCAAGTCCGAGTGTTTCACCAGAATGTCTTCCCCAACTTCACAGATGTCAACGTTGAAAAGCCACCATGTTTCTTATGTAAATTCTCACCTGTTAGATGCTACTTTATTGCTTTCTCTTCTGACCAGACATCCCTTGAAATCTATGAGTACCAGGGCTGCCAGGCAGCAGAACTTATTACAAGGATATGAGGGGGAGATCCTGTCTAATGGCAATGACCAGCGGTCAGTCAACATCCGGTGCCAGCTCTTTGAATGCTTTTTTGTCTTGCTGCACATTACCGATGTTGCGGCCAATGGTGAGCACCTGAACCGGGACTGCAGCCTCTTCACTGATGACTGCCGCTGTGTCATTGTGGGTTCTGCGGCCTACCTCCCAGATGAGCCTCATCCTCCTTTCTATGAAGTGTATCGGAACAGTGAGTCAGTGACCCCAAACCCACGGTCCCCACTAGAGGACTATTCCCTGCACATCACTGACCTTCACACCGGCCCCTTGTGTGATACACGCACATTTAAGTGTGATAAAGTGGTCCTGTCGCACAACCAAGGGCTGTACTTGTATAAAAACATCCTGGCCATCCTGTCTGTGCAGCAGCAGACCATCCATGTCTTCCAGGTGACCCCTGAAGGCACTTTCATTGATGTGCGGACCACTGGCCGCTTCTGCTATGAGGATGACCTGCTCACTGTGTCAGCTGCCTTCCCTGAGGTGCAGCGGGATAGTCAGACAGGCATGGTCAACCCCTTCAGGGATCTGTTCATCAACTTCCTGAAACACCGGCTGCTGGTTTGTCTCTGGCTCCGGGCAAAACAGATGGTAGCGCAATGGCCAAGAGGCGTTTCTTTCAGTATTTTGACCAGCTGTGGCAGCTGCGCATGTAGAAAATACAGCTTCCGGACGAAAACCATTTGTTCATCAAGTACACCAGTGAGGACGTGGTCACACTGCGGGTCACAGATCCATCTCAGGCTTCTTTCTTTGTAGTGTACAACATGGTGACAACTGAGGTGATTGCTGTGTTTGATAATACGTCAGATGAGCTTTTGGAGCTCTTTGAGAACTTCTGTGACCTGTTCCGCAACGCTACCCTGCAC
>PVKA01032693.1:0-25062 GCA_004027165.1 Ctenomys sociabilis
GGAATCTCTGCCAGTGCGTTGCTCCCCAGCCCCAGGGGGCACAGTTTCTCCTCATCCCAGCATTTAACCTCTTTAGAGTCCTTTTCTTTCCATTCAGGGCACTGAGCCATCTGACCCGATCTTCAAAGAGTAAGTTTTTTTTTTTTTGTTTCAAGATGTATTCAGGGACTTTCAGCATTGCACATGATTCTTCCTCAGAAGCCTTTGATTTTTCTTCCAGGACTAGATCAAGTAGGTTCGACTCAAGCACCAAGACCAGGTTGTGGTTTCAACCCAAAGACCCTGGGGAAAAGGGGATATCCTATCAGAGGGAAAGGTGGAAGAGGTTTCCAAGTCGGCAGAAGCCTGACTTTTCTGGGGATCTGGAACAACATTTATGCATTAAAAAGCAGTGGAGTGTGTGGTTAGATCCAAAGCCAAGTTATAGATCTTGACTTGTCATTAAGCATCCTTCCCTCTCTTCCCTGTAAAAACCCCTTCTGGGGCCTGAGATTCCAGTGAACTCCTGTGCACAGCTAGGGCACAAAATGGGCAAGCCCAGTGTCCCTTGGCTGGCCTTAGCAATACCTGACAACACCCCTCCCTGCCTTTCCTGAGGATGGCTCTCCACCTGAGAACCCACCCTACCCTGCAACTCCAACCCCAGCAGATATCAACAACCTCAACTGGAGTAGCCTGCCTGGTCCCTGAACAGTGCCCCAAATCTAAGTGTGACTTCTCACTCCAGTGGACATTACACCTTCCTTCCTAACCCAAGTCAGTTTGGAGTCTCCCCACTTCTAGCCACTCAGGACCTGAGTTATAAAGATCTGTGCTAATTGGGTTTTTTGGGAATTCAAGATTACCCTTTTCTCTTCCCCTTCAAGAAGACTGCTTTGCAACAAATAGCCTCACTGATGTGGGAGGGGGAGGAATCCAAACAAACAAACAAACAGATTTGCTACAGCTAGCATTGTGACTGAGCCACTTGGAGTTCTTCAGTATTACTTGCATGGTTTGGGACTATTTACAAAGAAGGCCATGAAGTCCTTTGAATGTAAACACAGGATCCAGTTACAGCCCCAGGTAGCACCTCAGGTGGAAAGAGTGAAGAGGTGGCAGGGCTGGGTGTTAAGGCTCCTGAAAGCACTGGACAGAGGGTCACAGACCTGGGAGCTTCATGTCTGCTCCTCAGGGCTGACACACATGGTCCAACACCCTGCACACACCAGCGAGAGCGGCCCAGCAGCACTGTTAGTATTTACAGCTTCCCCAGTGACCACAGCTGTAGAGCCCTCCCACCCACCAAGAAGTTTGCTCATCAGGACCACATAGACACCTAAGAGGTACATGCTTACATTTGGATAACATAGCTTTGTCCAATCTCAAGATGATATTCTAAAAATCAGGCAAACCATTCAAATGCATAGTTTAGTGTGCTTTGATTATATTTGATATATATTTTTAAAAAACTTTAAGAATTATAAAACCAAGTCATCCACTGGATGTGTATTTAAATCTTCTCAACCAGAGCCTAGAGAAGTAGTTACCTGCCCTTCCTGACAGTGCTCTTCTAAACAGAACTAAGGGCCCCAGGGCAGTGGTTCCAAAACTACACTTCCCTATTTCCAAGTCTCTCTTCAGTGGGCTGAAATTGGCCTCCTGGAGCTTTCACCCACTAAGCAGAGCCACAAAGTGTGTACTGGCTCCCTGAGCCAAGAGGCAGCCCTTCAGGCACTGAGCTTACTAAAGCACTCCTCCCACAAACCATGTGCATTCATGGAAATAAACACACACAAATACATGTAGTACTTCACTTATCCAGAAGTCCTGGATCTAGATGCTTCCTATATCTGGGACACAACTTTGAACAACAGAACGAGCACCACACTGTGCTCACGCACTTGAGTCCCCAAATAATGCTTCAGCATTTTCATGTGACATTTTCTAGTTTAGTTTTAGAGTTGCTTTTAATACATCTGGCTCTCTGGTTTCCTTGCTCCCCACAAATTAAAACCAAACAGTAAGTTCCAAAGGATATTGGCTTCACTAAGAAGTCCCAAATGTCCAGCCTGACTCTGATGGGGAAGATAGGTAAGCAGTCAGAGAGAACCCCAGGATCGAGAGAATAACCGCCACCTTGGGTCATCCAGAGAATTGGCAACTCTATTCCACCTCATTGTGTGATGGCCATGGCAACCGTCAATAGCCATGAGTCCCAAAGAAGAAGAGCCAGCTATCATATGGGACAAACATAGTTTTTTAAAAAGCCTTCCGTCCAAGGCAGTTGCGTCAGCTGCCATCATGGTACATAAGGGCTGTGATTATATTGTCTAGCTAATTCATTTTCAGATGAAGAGTTCATTCCTCACTGATGTTGCCTGAGCGAGATGTCGTGTGCGTTATCGCACAGGATACAGCATGGCGTGCAAGGCCCAAGGATGCTAACGATGGTCATGCGCAGTGCCGTGACGGGCATGTGGTGCGCACCACCCTGCTTGACTGATTCCCATGGTAACAGGAACCAGGCAAGAAAATATCACCTTCAGGAGACACTTCTTTTACCTGCTTCATAGAGATAAGAACTGCTAAAATTAGCATATTAATATTTGATTCAAAACATCACTGCCTTGTGATAATCCTGTGTTTATGGACCAGGTGCACATTTCCTCATGAATATGTATTTACCATTCTAATTTGCTCAGTAAGTCCTTTTCATAGAGAGACCAAGAAGGTAAACTACAGGCTGCTCCTGTGGAAATAGTTGCAGTTTTATTTCCTCCCTAGCTCAGGTCCTCCAGTTCCAAAACTGCTGCCAGATGCCAGAACCTTGGGAATGAGTGACCCTGATGGGACAATATAACTCTTAGTTGTTTGGCTAGTTATGTCATAATCAATGGTTAATTCAGAGTCATTCGTCTTGAGTTGGGGAACACAGCGCCACACACAGAGTACACATGTGTGTTTTGCTTTGGAGTTGCAGTGTCTCACCCAGGATACTCCAACACAGAGCAGGTGCTCAGAATTACTTTACTAAATAAATGAATGGATGGCTGATTCTGTAGCCATTTTGGTCAGCATTAGGTGTTCAACCCAAGGCTTCAGGCATGCTAGTGTACCCATCACTAGCATTTCTGTGGCTTACAGAAAGAGGTCAGCCCTGACATCCCATCGTGGCATCCCGGATGTCAACCTGCCAGCCCATATGTCCCACAGTAAGTTCAATGGAGCCTCAGTATCATTCTAAGCCCAAGACCTCGGCAGGCACCACCATTAGCTCCTCAGTTATCATGGCACATGAGTTCTACTGAACCTCCTGGCCAGGCTCTCATCACTGAAGCCTGAAAATTTTGTTTACCTTCTTGTTTTGCATTCTCAGGTGATCCATGGGCAAATATTTGATGTCTCTTGTGTTGGAGCCAGAGCAAAGAAATTCCCATTGAGTGCCTTGCTCATGCAAGCACTCCAGGAGTCCCTACCAGGCTGAGCCTAGACTTGGGGTTTTGCCCTCATCTTAACCAGCCTTGGGCACTTTTAAACAAGGTGATATTCTCTAAGGTGGCAGTTTGCCTCTGCACATGCCATTGTCACGCCTTGCAGAGGGGATTAGACCACCTCTCACAGGGGCACAGTCAGATCATGATTTGATCAGACACCAGCAAGGGGCAGAGTTGGAACTTCTGTGGGCATTTTGCAGATAAAGACAGAGACTTGGAAAGACCCATAAAATGTGTCAAAAGTCATTCTTTCAGGATTAAGACCAATGGGCTATGTGCAAGCATCTGTAAGGGGCCAGCTCTTAAACATCCATTTTCCTACACAGGCATGTTCTCCCGGGACCCACTCCAGAGCAGATGAAGGAATGAAGATGTGGATGCAAACCTAAAGAGACTGGATGACTGAGCATAGGAATTATGCCTAAAAAGAAAGATCAGATATAATCATAATCATTGACAAACTTAGTGACCTCCTCAGAACCAGCTTCGTGATTCAAAGGAAGGACAAATGACCCTGGCCCAGGGCCACATGAAGCCAGCAACAATGCTGTCCCCCTGACTTGTCTTCAAGACCAAGAGAGGGGATCCTGCCCCCCTGGGGGTGCCCTTCCTCACAAAAGCTGCATTTGTCCCATTGCCCCTCCCACTCATGTCCTTGCTTTCTCTCCTAGTTGGTCCGAGCCCTTTCCCAAAGTGTATAGGCAAGGATGCTATGGATTTTCCTCAGGTTTGAAGAAGCGCAGACCTCAGATTTAAGCACTTACTGTATTAATTCTAAGACCTTAGTGAACAGTGCCAAGTGAATGAATGGACTACAAATGAATTATTACAGAATTCTATGGTCTGAGTTCTCATTCTCAAATACCTAGACAAATTTGTCTTTTCCTTCTTTTTCCTTCCTTCCTTCCTTCCTTCCTTCCTTCCTTCCTTCCTTCCTTCCTTCCTTCCTTTTCTTCCTTCCTTCCCTCCCCTCCTCCTTCTCCTCTTCTTCTTCTCCTCCTTCTTCCTCTCTGTCTGTCTGTCTGTCTGTCTCTCTCTCTCTTTCACCCTACAAATGTTTCTGAAGTACCTATAATCCAAGACACAGGATTCTATACTCTGGGATAGGACAGAGAACACTTTGGAGAGCTCTCTATTTGACTACTTACAGACAGCAAATTGGTCAAGCAATGGCTGTGACTCATCCAGATGGCTGACACTGACAAAAGATCTACCAACTGCGGTACAGGGTTTCAGGCTAAATCCTGAGGGGATTTAACTGAACTTGGCAGATACAAAATTACATTTCTTGTTATATAGATCTAGCTTTATCTTGGTCTTAACCATCCAGCAGAAAAGTATAAGAAGTAAAGCCATATTAATATGCTGAGCTGTAAAAGGCTCCAGTCAACAACTTCTGACATTGTCAGTCCTACAGATAACTCACTACTATTATGGACTACAGGACTATTTTGGATAATTTAGCTGAATTCACACACCTACAATATTTGAATGGCAATGGAATATCCATCTCTGACAAAAGTAAACAAAAAAGGGGGATATTTGACTACTTAGCCACTCAATATTTACTTTTAGACCTCTCTAGCTGGTTTGGGGTCTCATCCTTCTGGTACTCACCAACTTTCTTTCCCTTCCATTACCTACAGACAGATGTTAAATTCCTTACACTGTCATTGAAGACCTTCTAAAATCTAGCTGAAACCTATGTTCCCAGCCTTGTCACCTGTTCCTCACTCTTTTTTTTTTCTCTCCATTACGTATTTTATGGTCTAGCCAGTGCCCGAGATGCCTTTCTCATCTTCACTGGGCAAGTAGGACTCTTAACCACCTGAAGACTCTGTAGTGTAAAGCAGTAGCCATTTATTTTCACTTGCTCTTCTGTGGGTCAACTGGGGCTTGGCTGGGCTCAAGTTTTACATCTCCATGGCACTGGCCTCTGTGGATGCTGAGCTCAGGGATACTGTGTGTGTTCTGGGACCAAGGCTGAAGGGAAAGAAGGTACACAGCCAGTCTCTCCTTGTGGTGGGAGCAGAGTGATGACAGTGTGCACACACCTGAGCATGCACACCTAAGGCCGTGAACATTCCATGAGCAAGTCACACGGCCACACCCAAACTCAAGGAACAAAGAAATACACTTGGCCACTGTGAAGTCAGAAGAAGTCATGGTCGAGCACTTGCATCATCGGAGGCTAGGCAAAAGGAGAGGCTAGAAATGAATATTTTTTAATAATAATCTACTCTAACACACCACTTCTGCCTAATGAATTTGGATAGTGTGTTAAAGAAGACGTCAGCTGCAGAAATGGGAGGCCTGGATTTTATCACACCTATATACCCTACCTTCTGAGAGGCTCAGACACAGCGTCTCCTAAAATGTTTCACACATTCAATACACATGTGTTAAGTTTCTACTGTTTTTAGAAACAGTAGAAACATCACGTCCAACCCTGAGCCAGACTGGTGAACAGGGCAGATGTGTGCCCTGGGGGTACAAATAAAATGCTTAACCTTTTGAATGTCTTCTTGCTCATCCACAAGTAGAGAACCAATCTAGCAATACACAGACAAGCTTGTGAGTAGCAGGCCTTGGATACAGTTACAAAATCCCTTAGGAAGTGAACTGTCACCAGTCTGAATCAAGACATGAATTTCAGTACTTCTAGGCTCATCCAACCAATGAGAACATATGGGGGTGGGGGGTCTAGCTTGTGTCGGATAGGCCTACCCAGCCTAAGCTTCCTGCCCACAGACATGGCAGCCTGAGGACAGACGAGACAGAAGTCTTGGTCCTTATCTCCCTAACAGTACCCAATCCGGGGCCCTGCTACAGTAGGTGCTCAAAACACACACACATGTCAGACCTCAACTCCATCGCCTGCGCCAGCCACCATTTTCCTCACCCTTTCCTGGAAACTACCTCGAATGCTGAGATTTTCACAAAAGCCTTCCCATTCATCCAGAGAGAAAAATGCAGCTAATCAAAGCAATCTGGACTTTCTTTCCATTCCCACCATCCCTCCCACCCCACCCAAGAGTGAAATTTCCCCAAGTGATTAAATGTTATAATAAGGATTTGGCATATTTACCTTGTCAAAGATTGCACTTTTGTGGTATCTCGTGAGCACAAACAGATTCAAGAGCCAACAGCGAGATGGTCTATCAAGAGAGACGGATGAGGAAAGAAGACAGCAAAAACCTCAAGATAAGTCAATAATACCTAATCACACACAGGCAGGACCAAGCATGCAGCGAACTGGGCTTTTCTGGTAAAAAAAAAAAATAATAATAATAATAATGCTTAATTAAGTAGTTATAAAAGTTATTGTTATTATTAGCAGTATTGTTATTATTATAATAAAGTAAATACTGGCTGGAAATTCAAAAGGCTTTCTCTGAGATCTAGTTTCCTCATTTGCTTGCATACTGGTTATAACCAGTGGGTAAGTTCCCCTGCCCGTGGGAGCCACTGAATTTCAATCCTGGCACCACAGGAGCCTCCAGGCATTGCTAATAATCTACTTTCCAATCACTCGCTCATTCAACAAGTAGTTTCTCAGCACTGTTCTGGACTGGATGTTTGTGCACCCCCTCCAATTCATATGTTGAAATTCTAACCCTCCCTGGTGGCCGAATGTGTATGTGCGACTGTGCGCTCTTGCCCGGATACCACCCACACTTCTCTGTTCTTTCACCTCATTTATGTCTTATCTGCCCACCCCAGACAGGGATCAGGACACGTACCTAAAAGAGCACACTGTATGGCAGAGAGTGGCTAATAAAGACAGAAGTGACTGTGGACATTTGTCAATGCAAGCCAGTATATGCTTACTTAAAGTGAATTCCTGTGGGCTGGCAAGAGGCTGAAGAGTGCCCTGCCTAGTGCCAGGCATGGGATCCAAGCCCAGCAAGGAGCATTCCCAGCAGCTATGCTCTTTGGTAACTGGTATTCTGGTTTTTTTTTTTCTTTTATAACCAGGACCTGGTATCACCTGCCACTGACATTAGACAGCTGCATGTGATATTTCGGCCTTGTGAACTACTAAGGAAAAAGGGGGCCCTGCATCAACTAATAAGACTATTGTAGAATGCCAGGCATATGATGCTATGCAAAAATCTTAGTAATAATGCTGCCAACATGCAGGATTCAGCAGCGCTTTCTGAGGAACTGTGCAGGATCTGTATTTTTGCCTTCCAAACACACCCCTCACCCAGCTTCCATCATTTCAGTTAATGGCACCACCGTAGTGCACAGTGCCCAAGTAGAGAGGACCAGTTTACCTCTCCACAAGCCATTCCTCAGGTGTGCATTAGCTCCACCTTCAGCTGTGGACAAATCCACCTCACCTGTTCCCCCAGCTCTAAGCCACCGTTACCCCCGCCCCCACCTGACTACCCCAACGGTGTCACCATGTGATTCCCAGCTTCCCCTGTGTTTGTCCAGGGATAGCCTATTCAGCATAGCACAGCCAATCTTTTATCTTAAAAAAAGTTAGAGCACCTTTCCTTCAGACTAATAGCCTTCTGGTTGAGTAAAATCTGGACTCCTTGAGATACAGTCTGGCCATGAAAAGCAGTACATATTTAGAAGACCACAGTTGAAGGATTATTTTGTATCTGTATATACAAAACAGTTAGGATAGATACATAGCTACTTTCTCTTAATTCAATAAGAAGAAAGATTTGTACTAATAGTGTTTGGACAAGATATCATGTCTGCATCTTACGCTATGATGATTACTACAAAGACAACAATATGCAATGTATTAATTGCTGTAACTCTTCTACCAATCTGTTTTGAAGCTGTCTCATTGCAATTTTTTTCTCAATAAAATTAATAAAAAAAAAAAAAAAACTATACTCCTTCCTATGGTCTGCATGTCCACTGAAGTCTTACTCTGCTCCATGCCCTGACATGGCTGGTCCTCCTATGCCTCTATGGCTCCAGTCATATCCTTTCCATCCCTTAAGTAGGTCATAGATCCTTGGCATTTGCTATTTACACATCAACATATTCATCACATATTCACTGTCCAAGGCTGACTAGAATGAAAGCTTTATGCAGGTAAAGAATCTTTTGTTTTGTTCCCATCTGGATTTTTATAGCCTCAGTTGCAGTACCCCAAAGAGAGTGAACATTCAAAGCACATTTGTTAATGGGAAGCATAATTTCCCGGCCTTCGACAACTTCTTTCCAAAGTGCACAGTGGATGCAAAGATGGGAGGAGGGAGAGACTTGACAGCGGAGAGAGATCCTGACACACTCCGACTCATCCAAGTAATCAAGGTCAACATCACAAATTCCATTGTGTTGATTGGTTGTATGCTCTCTTGCTGTAATGTGATGAGAATAGCATTTAATCTCTACAGTCTTCTCCAAAATGTATCATTCCAGTCTAATCATCAAGCATTAGACAACTCCATGTGAGGGAAAAATATCTGACCAGTTCTGAAAATTGTCAAGGTCAGCTGGAAAAGCACATACCTCAGAAATACAGTGCTTTCATTGCATATGCAAGGCCTGGGTTTAATACTTAGAACAGGAAAAGAATACGTGTCAAAGTCATCTTAGGGAGAAAGTGTCACAACTAGAAGTCTAAAGAGAAATGACAATTTTATGTGTTAATGTGTCCCGAGTGAGATACCAGAACAGAAAAAGGGCCTTTGGGGGAAGATGAAGAAATTAGGATAAAATATGGATCTTCATTTGTCACATATATACAGATTAGTTCATTAATTGTGCCAGATGTACCCTATTAATATAAGATGCTAATAATGGAAGAACTGGGTGTGGGGAACTGTCTGCACCATCCACTTAATAATGTAAGTCAAAACTGTTCTAAAATAAAAGTTTATTTCAAAAACACATTTGTTCAGTGAATGACTGTACAGCAATAAACACTGAGCACACATTTTTGTGTATTTTATAAGAATTTACTGAGCACAGGCTCCAGGGTGATGTTAGAAAACAGTCAAGTTCTGGAAGCTTATGAAGCGTTTTCTGGGACAGACTGTTTTTTCGTTAAGAACACATTTGCAACACTGTGAAGGCAGACATCAGCCACCCTAACTGAATTTTCAGTGGCTCTGAATGAAGTGTGGATCAGTGACAAAAATAACAAATCTTGCCCTCTTTGAGGATGAATCATGATATCTCTCTGGCATCAGCTCCTTCTAGCTTCAAGAACTGTGGAAGGCCTACTGTGTGTCAACATTAAATTGGCTTACTATGCACCCAAACCCAGTTATTTATTAGCCAACTCTCCTTCTAGACAAATAAACAGAAAGTTGGCCCAACAGTCCTCTCTTACGAGGGGTTACATTTCACAGTTTAGACTACCCAACATAGGGCAGGCAAGAGTGGCTTGGTACGGAAAGCCTCAGCTGGACAAGGAACAGAAAATAGGATTAGGAGAAATAAAAGACAGGAGGGAGTGTACAGTGGGTCCATGAAATCAAGACCCATCTAGAAGAAGTGGTCTAATTAGAGCAGTTGGGCCCTCTAGAGGGGTAATGGGAGACCATTCAATGCTTTTTTTTTTCCCACCCATCACTGGCATTCTTGTCCCCTCTCCTACCACCTGTAAGCCTCCTGGGGCTGAGCTGCTTGGTTGCCCGCAGGATAGGTACCCACATGTAGCAATGGCTCAAAGAAACTTCCAGTGAATGAATAAGAGAGATTTAATACAAGATTAAAATCTAAAAAGTTGGGACTTTACCCCTTACACAACAGGGAGCCCCACCAGTGTGCTGAGAAACCTACTATCAAACCATTTTGTCAACAAAACCCCCCTCCCTTTCTTTGTTTCCCTCCTGAATTTACCCCTCCCAGGATTCTGGCTAATCTTGGGTACTCATTTTGAGTCTATCACCTCTCAGTCATTCAATAAATACTGACTGATTACTTACTACATGCCAAGAGTATTCTAAGGACTCCAGATAACACAGACAGAGATCTCTACTCTCATGGAACTGACATTCTAGTGATGGGTGAAGAGCAGTAAAGAAAATGCAAAGAATGTCAACCGTTGGCAGGCACTGCAGAAGATAAGGACAGGGACGGAAGCAAGTCTGAGTTCAAAATTGCTAGGGAAGACTACCTTTGGGTGTCTGTGAGGGTCGGGGGCATTCTGTGTTCACTGAAATAATACCTGGCCTGTGGCAGGCACACAAGCAAGAATCAATGGCTGAGCAAGAGTGCTAGAAAGGTCAATTCATTTCTTTTAATTGAAAAAATGTTAAGGCTGGCATGGTGGCACACACCTGAAATCCTAGCACTTGTGAGGTTGAGGCAAGAGGATCACCAAGGGTTTAGGCCAGCCTGGGCTACCTAGTGAGTTCAAGGCCAGCCTGAACTACAAAGTGAGGCCTTGTCTCAAAAAATGAAAAACAAAATAAAAAACAAAAAAGAAAATTCATTTTGAGAAGTCCCTATATTCATATTGAGTTATAAGAAACCATAAGCTTTCCCCTAGTGGTAACATCTTACACAGCTATCGTACTAATATTAAAACTAGGAAAGTGGCATTGACCGTGAGAGTGCCAAATCTTAACCACTCGACTACCAGGGAGCACCAAGCATTGACTGACTTCACTGACATGATTCAGGATTTAGTCTTACACACATCTATAGTTACATGTATGTGTACATGGGGTACTGGGTATTTTCAGTTCTGCCCAATTTTAAGGGCTAAATCATTTTTAATGTGCACATTAGTAGGATTCTGTGAGAGTGTAAAGCTAAAGAAAAGGGCAGGTAAAGCAAACTGCCAGTCATCCAATATGCCTGAGCTCTAGGTACCCACACAAGCATCCAAGAGGACTGTTTCAGTTGCTCTTCTTTTGTGGCTAGAAAAAATTCCCATCACTCATTTGGCTCACAGCTACTGGAGGTTTCAGTGATACTCTGCTGATTCCAAGGCACGGAGGCACATAGCAGAGAGCAGCCGTTCATGGCAGTGGCAAAGAGAAGACAGCAAAAGGATTGAGTAGGGGCCACAGTGGCAACAGAGAGCGAGTCTGTCTCCCTTATGTTGCATTCAGGCTGTCTGCCCCAGGCTGGGTGTAGCACTCACGCCCATAATCTCAGCAGCACTCACACCCGTGATCACAGCAGTGGCTCATGAATTAAGTCTAGAAGCCTATCCCGCGACTGCATGAGGCTTTGGGGAGACCACTAGACACAAACCATAGCAAGGATACATGATTCTATCCCCATTTTACCTATGTGAAAACTCAGGCAAGGGTGCTGTTGGAAGTCCCACAGTCGGCAGGCTGAGCAGCCAAGCTCCAAACCCATGACTGTCAAGCCCCTTTTCTGGTGCTGTTCCCCAAAGGAAGGAATGGCATGGACGGAAATAACAATAATAATAGCAAACAGAAATCAGGGATCAAGAGGAAGGACAAAGGATATCTAAAGAACAAATAAATTAGGCAGGAATTCATAGGATGCTTCTATGATTCCGAACGAGGTAAAATAGAATAAATATTATTCATGGGGAAAAGGAAGTTAGAGGCATCTAAAAGAGAAAGGAAGGGAGATGTCCAAGCTCACCACTGGTTTCACATGTGATCTTGTACAAACCAATTAATAGGCTTGGTCTTCATTGGTCTTCATCAGTGCAAGGGTAGGAATGGCCACCCCACCTGATTTACTGCTCTCCCCTGAATGCTTGAGTCCTCCCGAAATCCATACCTTGAAACCTAATCTCCAACATGATGGGTATTAAGAGGTAAGGCTTTCATGAGGTGAACAGACCATAAGATTAAGTTCTCAGAAATGGGACTAGTCCTCTTACAAAGGACAAAGGAGACCAGAATTCTCTCTTTCTAGCATGTGAGCATACAGTGAAAGGTGCCATCTATGAACCAGAAATCCAGTCCTCACCAGCCACTGAGTCTGCTTACATATCTATCTTGGACCTCCTGGCTTCCAGAACGGTAAAAACCAAATCTCTGTTATTCATAAGTTACCTTGTCTAGGTTATTTTGTTACAGCAGCAGAAACAGACTAAGACAACTACCTGGACTGCTCTCTAAGGCCAGGGAGAAATGGAGAGGTAGCCTCTTGCAAATCAAAAGTACTAGATCAACTGCCAAAGCAAGGAGGCCACCCTGATAGCCCAGACTGTCTGCAGTCTTCATGTAAGCTGACCGGCTGGCTTTCGTGAAGCTGAAAATGCAGGACTTAGATCACAGAGAGAGACAGAGACAGAAACAGAAACAGAGAGAGAGAGAGAGAGAGAGAGACACAGAGAGAGGCAATTGCTGTGTTTATAAGAAACAGACAATATGTATTTCTATTAAATGCCTCAGGATTCAGCAAGGATGGGAGACCCAAAGCTGTTTATAGCTTTGGATGTTTACTTTTCTCATATACAAATCAGCTCGCATCAGAACTGACGTCATCGCACTGTGGACCTCTGACATCCCGGGCCTTCCCCGTGTCCCACACATGGTTTGAATTTATTGGTTTTAGCAGCTTTCATTTATATTGTGTGAGGATCAGAGAATGACCAGCAAACAGAAGCTCTGATCCATGCCCTAGAAAACACACAGAAGCATGAGGAAGGGGAGGCTGAGAAGATCCTCATACCAATCCCAGGAGAAGTAGCTCTTACCCATGGGGCGGCCCCACTGAAGCCTTATGGACACATGGAGGATAAAGATCAGTGGAACAGAATGGGCTATGGGCCTCCAGGAGATGGTCCCAGTGGGTGAGAAGGCAGGCTTTCAGTGACCAAAGCCACCTGAAATGAAAATGCCTGGAGACTACAGTAGGACAAACAGGTGGCTGCTGAGACACTGAACGAAACATCTGTAAATGTGGGTACAACTGGGGTCTTTCTGTTTCCCATCCTGAAGTCTCAGCAGGTGATACATAGATGTGGCTGATAATTTCACAGCTGTGCAGAGAATTTATGAAGGCACAGTTGGAATTGGGCCCTGGGGCAACACAGAGTCATTAGATGAAGTTCCTGTCCTCAAAGAACTTCAGTCTAACAGGGGAGACAGAACACAAACGTAACAGACAATAAAGTATAAAACACCATTTTCCAGTGAGGTTGGAGCTAGCTTAAAAAGTGGCTTTGCAGCAGCAGGAATGTGGTTTCTGGTTTACCAAATAATCTCACACCATGAAGGGGCTCGGTGAGGGAAGGGCCTTCCCGGGTACACACAGCTGGACTCCCAACCCAGCACTCTATTTATGGACTACAAACTCTCCTGTCTTCCACTTTTGTTCAGGAGTATTCAGCAGCCACCTGCTTTTGCCCGCTATCACTGTGAACAGGTAGCTTTCCCTAAATCTGCCATACAATAGGTCACTGGGTAGGGTTAATGGTGCATACCTATAACTCCAGCACTCTGGGAGGCTAAGGTAAGAGGATCACAAGTTCGAGCCCAGCATGGGCAACTTAGCAATGTAGTGGAACCCTGCTTCAAGATAATAAGTAAATAAATCAACAAAAAGGGCTGGGCTATAGCTCTGTGCAAGGGCCCTGGGTTCAGTCCTCAGCACTGAGGGCAGGGGAACCCCAGGCCAAAACCAATCAATCAACCAAGCAAACAAAAAAACCCATGAAATATAAAATGTAGAAATGGGGGTCACGGTCTTAGGCGCCCTCCCAAAAGGCCCATAGTAAGCTGGGGTCACTCAGTTATCAGCCCACTCTACTGTCTCACTTCTAAAAGCAAACACCTCCTAAGTTCCCAGTTTAGAAGCAGGAGCCCTTCTGCCTGTGCCAGCAGTGGGTGCATCCTGCATCTGATGGGTGAAAGAAAGGATCTCATGGGAAGCTGCGAAGCCAAAAGACTTAAAATCCAGAAAAGCTTGAATGAGCTGTGCCAGTTTGACC
Organism: Ctenomys sociabilis; assembly: GCA_004027165.1. NCBI lineage: Eukaryota > Metazoa > Chordata > Mammalia > Rodentia > Ctenomyidae > Ctenomys > Ctenomys sociabilis. The sequence continues at coordinate 14,332 of PVKA01032693.1, forward strand.
AGCAGATGAATGAGTCAGTGGGCCAATTATTAACCAGAAGAAATTCTGAACTGCAGATCCCAGGGTGGGGCTAGGTGCCTCAACCCCAGAAGGCACCCAGGATCAACTCATACCTCTTAACCTGGCTGTGATCCTCTTAACCTCCATGGCAAGATCCTGGGCCTCTGCAGCCAGCTCCCTAATCCCCAGGACTTCCCACCAGTGCTCCTCTCCAATCAGCAATGCCATGTTCTCATGATGGACCCAGATCCCCACCAGCTTCCCACCTCATACCTGCTGCTCCTCCTGAGCCCAGGGATACCGCTTTTCCTTCAGTACTGAGCTCAGGTAGTATCATCACAAAGCCAAGTCAGGGCCTCTTGGAGAGGATGTCTATTGTCTGCATTACACCAGCCACAACCCCAAGAGAACCCATAGAAGGCAAGGGCAGTGGTTCATCCTGGTTTGCACCCATATGACCTCCACATGACCCCAGCCCAGGCAAAGCCCCAGATACCACCAGGGTGGTACTCAACCATGACACTGTCAACTGCATGACAGGTGGGAAGTGGCACTGTCTTCTGCTACTGTGGCAAATTTAATAGGAATTCCTCAGGGCTAGGTAGCCCTCTGTCCATTTCCTCAGGCCTGCTTCCGCATTGGTGCTGTTAGGAGTCTCTGGTCTTTATGAGCCTCCACAGCCAGGGTCAGCCTCTGCCGTCAACCTCCATCACAGCTGCGCTCCTTAACCTCCCTCTCTCACTCCCTGCCTGTCACCCTTTACTTTCCCTACTCCTACTCTCAGAAGACACTGAATTAAACATCTGTACCTGTGGGTACAACTGGGACCTTTCTGTATCCCATCCTGAAGGCAGCTCCTTCCTTCTCAGCCTCCAGTCACCCCCTGCAGGCCACACCTTCTTTTCTTTAGATTCTCAGGCTGTGATTCAGCCTTGTTTGCTACAAACTCCAGACCCTGCGCTCACTGGCTCTGTAACTCTCTGTACTGCGATCACATCTCCAGGCCACAGTCTCCTCATCTGTGAAATGGAGCAGATCTCCCCGAGAGCCTGTTTTGAGGAGGAAGTGGGCACAGCCAGGGGCACTCTGCAGTGAGGCATCACTCCCTCTGGTCTTTCATTTAGAAGCCCATAGAATTTTTTTTTTTTTTTTTTTTTTTTTTTTTTTTTTTTTTGGCAGAACCGGGGATTGAACTCAGGCTCTTATGCTTGCCAGGGAAGCGCTTATTGCACTGAGCCATCTCCCCTGGCCCTTCCCTCTGGTCTTTCAACCCCTCGTTTCCCAGCCAGTCCACAAATTCAGCTCTGAATTATTCCCCAGACCTGGAGCCAGGCCTGACAGACAGTATGCTGTTCCCAGCAGAGCTTGTCAAATACATGAGAGAATAAATGAGCAGATGAACAGTTTAATAAGAACTAAGTCAGGTTATTAAATACTGACAGGAAGTTGCTCCCTGGGAGAAGGAGATGACAAAATACACGCACATATAGCACTGGCTAAGGAAGTCCTCCCTGGGCTTTAGCCTGCTGGGTTCTTCCAGGATTGCTGAGTGGCTGTTATGTACCTTTACCTGTTGAGCAGCGGAGGAAAACGGGGAAGGCTCTAACCCATGACAGACCTGGGCTTCAAACTGGAGTCTCCAGCCTAAACTCTTCCACCTCTCCTTTCAGTGTGTCCTCAGTCCCAGGGAAGAACAAGCAGGAGACCACAGGGAAGCCCAGCCAACATGAACACGGCCAGACACTGCATACCAAGGATGGTCAAGCACAAGCGGCCATGCTCTGGGTGGCCACAGACCACACAGTTCTCACCAGGCCAAGCCACCGCCCAGCTCTGCCCCGGATGGTGCCTCATGCGGGAGCCTGAGAGACCGAGACCCATATTTTGTGTGGGATGGGCTTCACCTCAACACACAGACAGCGTGAAAGTGGGCCAATAATAATAATTAAAGTGACCACTACTTAAACCACCACAGTTAACATGCATCGCCTCTTATAGTGTGCCCACATTTGGCTACGTGGCTTACAGGCATCACCTCCTTTAGGACTCATGACACCTTCAATTGTGAGCCCCACTCTTTTCAGATGTGGAAAGAGATCTTAGCCATTCGGGCAAAGCAGGCAGAGCTGGAATTTCAACTTCAGTACAATTTCTTACTTAAGGCATCAAAAAATCTAAGCAGAATTTTCCTAAAGTGGGGAAGATAGTACTTACCTTTTAGGATGCTTTAGGAATTTGATGTAATAAATCCAGGGCCTGGCATGTAATAGGCATTAAATAGCAATGGCTGTCTTGAGATTTGGATAGGAAAGGAAGGGAATACAGCCAACAAAGGAAGAGGCAAAGCCTCTGTTTTCTTCCCCTGCCTCTACATTTTCCCATGTTGGCATCTCTGCCAGTTAAGTCCGCCTTCCTCTGCGAATGCACTATCAACAGTCTGCTTTTCACGAAGCATAATGGTACACGCCTGTAACCCCAGCACTCTAGGAGGCAGCAACAGGAGGACACCAAGTCTAAGCCCAGCCTAGACTAGCAAGACCTTGTCTCAAAATAAAAGAAATAATAATAATACTGTAAAAGGCTGGGGATGTAGCTCAGGGTTCAAGCCCAGCTACTGTAAAACAAAAACAGGAAGAAAAACAAAACACAAAGCTGCTTGTCTTTCTCTTCACCATCTTGGGAAAATTGTACTGATGGAAACAGAGCATAAAACTATCTGTGATAACATCAGCAGACCGCTGCACAGGAACTCCATAGCCAACTCAGCCACACACCCCAGTCAAGATCAAGCACAAGGACAAAGCATTTCAGTTTATCCATCCCATGACCAACCCACAGATCCTAGCTGTATCTTAGGTCCATTACAGGACTGGATGCTCAGAAATGTCCTTGATATATGGATCTCATGGGCACTCATCCAGAGGTACAGGAGCCCACTGGAACTGAATACCAAGCACTCTGAGTTACCATATGCAGATCCCTTTCTGAGATCAACAGCCATACTGGCACAAAGATAAATAAGAGATAAGAAAAAGAGCAAGAAGAAAGGTTTGATAAACCAGCCTAGCCCCCTTCTTTAGGTATCACAGATTGCAACCAAGATGCAAATGGATGGAGTTATCATTACCAATGAGCCTTTTGTCTACTGTCAAACTCAAGGTCAAGTGACTCCGGAAAAGGAAGCCCTGTGAACTAAAGCTACAGGATGAGCAAGAGATTTCCAAAAGGCTTTCTTTCCCTGGCTTTTTCTAAAAGGGAGCTTTCAAATGGGACCCAAGGCTTAAATTACTAAGGGGCCTCTCAGGCTCATTAAGTCCACAGGAGATAATGCTATCCTATCTGGGAAACTTAAAATAGCCCTAATAGCAAGGAAGGAGGTAAATCCTTTAAACTGGATAGGACAAAGGGGTGGGGGGGGGTGGAGTAGGCTATGGATATGGGGTAGGGTAGAGGTCTGGCCTGTACCTTCCCTCAGTGGCTTCACAGAACCACAGTTGTGGCTGGCCTAGATGTTTGGTAGGCCCTGCACAGGTCTTGGGCTTGGCCCAGGGGCAGCTCTCTGGAGACAAGCACTGTCTCCGTGGCCTCCAAGGGCCATGAGGCCTAAGATCTACAAGAAGGTGGATACTGCCATGCACACTGCTGCCGCGCTGGGCAGACACCCAGCTGGCTGCATCCCTCAGCCACAGCTGGGCAGGGGAACCCTAGCAGATTTGCTTGCTGCTCCCAGCTCTAGCTTCTTCCCCCACCACGGGCACCTCCAGTCTCCTGGGCCGGGAATCTCTCTCCCTTGGCCTGGCTAGCTCTTCCTGGCCTCCAGGGAGGCCCGGGCACCTCCTAGAGGCTGGTGAAGTGAGGGGTCTGTGTGCAGCATGAGCACACGTCACCCGAGCCTTAAGATGCCTCCGTCTGCCTGCACTGGGTGCTGGCAAGGCTGCTTGCTCTGTCCCGTCCCTGGTCAGAAACGAAGCAAGTGGGAGTCAGTGCAGGGCTCCCACTCACTTTATTATCCGTGGTACATAGCTCACGCCTGGCATGCAGTAGGAACTAAAAACATTTCTGCAAAAGCTAAGGCAGTATAATAATAATAATTTAAACATGAAAAAATTCCTGTGAAGTAGTATCTACTACTGAGCACCTGTGCATCTGCACTGTTTTACACTATGCAGTCCTCACAACAATCCCATGAGGTGGACAGGTGAGGAAACTGAGGCACAGCCAAGTTAGGACACTCATCCGAGGTTATCTATACTCCTGATGAGTGTGTTTGACTCAGGGCCCTGGAAGACACTGGGTCACTGTAGGTGACTGCCTGGCAGCTTTGCTGTAGAGGAGAGCTGGGGCCTACACACCGGTATGTGGGTTTGAAGACTGATTTGTTTTCCTTGCTTTTTTTAAGATAGAATGAAACCTGGATGTTACTGCGAATAAAAGAAGCAGAGAAGGGAATACAGGGTCACATGGCAAAACAAATAAAAAGTAAACTTTACTGCTCCCTTTCACCCTTCTTGACCCAAATGGGATAAAGAAAGAGAGTCCCAGGAAGGAAAGAAAGGTGACAAGGCCAGGGCAGAGGAGTGGAGGGTGACCTAGTGCTGTCCCGAAGCTGGCAGTTTCCCTCAAGAGGTCATTTCACCTGGATCAGTCAGGGAAGAACACAGAACCCAAGAGCAGGTACAAAGGCAGCAAGCATGTGTCCCAAGGTCCTAGGCTGCTCCTCAGAGATGGTCCAGAAGCCTGACTTTTATGGGTCTAGTCTGACGACCTTCAGGCTCTTCTGGAGGGTGGCCAGGCAATCAGTGTGGTCTCAGTACCGCTCACCCATCCTTGCAAAACACAGTGCTGGGACCTAACCACATTGCTGACCCAGAGGGGAGAATGTGAGCTGGTGACCTCAGATAAAATTCTCACTGTAAAGTGGCATCTGCTTAAAGAGACCAGGCTTTTAACAAGAACACTCCTTGGGGCTCTTTAGAAATTCAGAGGAGGAGTTAGACAGCTGATAAAACCTGAAAAAGGGCTTTTAGGGAGTAGAAACGGCATAAACGAATTCGTGGAGGTCTGGCCAAAGTGAGAGGGAGCAAGGGACAGAGAAGCTGTACAGCTCAGCATCACAGAAGCCCCCAAACCAAGCGTGACAGGTGAGCCTAACCGACAAACCAACTGCCTTGGGAGCCCCCCGCAGGCTGGGAAGCCACACTGCTCAGTGGGTCTCTCCTAGGGGTCTGTGTCTGGCCCCTGCTTTCTCTCTGGCGCAATTCCCCTACTCTGCTTCCTGGCCTCCATGAACTAAGCAGCTTCGCTCCATAATGTTCCTTACTTTGCAACTACTTGGCCATGTGCTAAACTTCATAAAATTGTGAGTCAAAGAAGCCTCTCTTCCTTTAAGTTGCGGGTGTCAAGTCTTTTGTCCAGTATCACAAAAGTTGACTAACACCAAGCAAGCAAGAGATAAAAGTAGAACTTTGAAAACAGGTTTGTGGGCTCCAAAGAGTGAACAGGAGTGGGGAAGGATTCCTTGTTTCACAAGAGACAGATGAGAGACACGAAAAAATAATAAATATCCCAGGGAGAGTGACAAATCCAACAGAGACCCACGATTGCTACAAAGCCCTGACCAAATGTGCAGGAGACAGTGCTGCAGGAGTGAACTGGTCCTGGGTGCAGAGCCAGAGGGGTTTCTGTGGCGCACAAACCCAGATATCTTTCCTCTTCAGCATCCTCAGTTGCCAACACCCCAACCAGGGAATCCACTCACAAAGCCCAGCTTCAGAGGTGGAAAACATTCAGTCCAATTTAGGAATCAGTTGTGAACATATTTGGAACTAGGTTAGAATCAAGAAAGACCACTAAAGTAACAATAATGGAGTAAAATATGTAAGTGCTGAAACAATGTCATAAAATGCACAAATCCACAGAGGAGAAAAATATTGTGTGTGTGTCTGGGTCACTAAGGCACGCTCTGGACCAAGTCCTCCAGCACAGACGATAACTGGGAGCACCCTAGGAAGCCTTCCTGGAGGAAATACCACTTTGAGCAGAGCTCTGAAAATCTCAGGTTTCAGAAGCAAAAAGAGAAAAAAAGGAAATTCTTGGACAGGGCGAGGCCTAGCCCCAGCAATGACATCTCCAAGCTTGGGGCAACACTCCTGTGTTGCAGTGGATACACTGCACAGATTTAAAAGCCTTTTGGATCCTCAAGGAGGGTCCCAGAGAGACAGCTTGGCAGCTGCTACACAGAACTGCAGGCTGGACCACTAGCTGTCTGTGGGTTAAGTGGGTGGACGGAGAGCCAGTGGTGGGAGATAAAAGGGAGTGAAGCGGATAATATTTAGAAGCAAACTCAAGGGGAAAAGAACGTCAGCGGTCCCTGGCAGGCTGCAGCGCTCGCCAGCACTCTCGTTTCCTCCCTAGGAAAGCTGCTATACCATGCGACCTCGTCCTGGCTTTGAGGGATATCCAAATGGGAACTATTAACAAAGGCACGCTCCCATTTTTATCTCCATCAGAAAGTGCTCTGCTGCTGTACAGCTTTTTCTCTCTAGCCAGGAATTGGAGAGAGAGCTGGGGGACGGAGATCAGACAGCATGCTTACAGATGGGGCTTCTTGGAATTCTTGAGAATTGGCCCCTTCCAACTCCAAGATTTTAGAAGTCTGTGTCTATGAGCTGAAAATTAGAAGCTAGGATTTCATGACGTGAAGATCCTTCTAGTCCAAAAATGTCTTTGAGCCCCGTGTTCTAAGATTTCACCATTCTTGAATTCCTCGAGCCTCAGGATTTAGGCTTATGGATGGAGAGTCTCTAAGCCTGGAGGTCTCCTTGCTGTGAACTTCTGATTTGAGGCTAGATGATTTTATGGTCTCTGCATCATGTCTGCCTTAAGGGCCTCACCTTCCTCTCGCCTCCTCTGGAGGCTGCCAAATCATCTTCTACTTCTGCTTCAGAGTTTCTTGCCTCACTGGACTTGTATAGTAAGGCCCAAATCTACCAAGTCAAAAAGAGGGACAGATAGAGCCTGCCATGCCAAGAGGTACTCTGCAAACAGACTTCAGGTCTAGAAGGGATCCAAGGGTCCACGTACCTAGGGGTCACCAGAGGGACTTCCACACCGCACGACACATTCCCAGCCACAGGACTCCGTGTGGGAGGTGTGCTAGCTGTGAGGGGCACCAGAAGCACAGCTGGGACCAGAGGGAAGTTTGCTTTCCAGTCCAGGTTCTGGATTTACCTGCTGTACCAGAGGCCAGGCTGAGCTGATTCAATCCTGACTGAGGGCTCTCACTCTGGGTGACTCCTGGAGAGGAGATGGCTCAGCATGGACTAGGGGCCTCCAGGGGTGCCCGGATATATGGAAGGGGGCTCACTCTGAGAAGAGCGCTTGGATCTGACAGGAATCCTCCTCTATGGGAGGGTCTAAATGCTGCCATTGGAGCTTGGACAATGCTGAAGCACTCAAGAGAATGGCTCTGAAAGATGGGCAGACGCAGCAGGAAAGCAAAAGAAGAATAGGGTCTCTACATGAACAGTAGAGAACCAGGGCATGGGACAGACTACTAGTCCAACATTTTTTGCCTCTGGTGCTACAGTGGTAAAACAGGACTAGTAATATGTACCTTGTAGAGGGCCGGCCAGATAGCTCAGCAGACTAAAGTGCCAGCAGGGTTTGATCCCCTGCAGTAGCCAGGGTTTGATTTCCACTGTGCCATGTTGACCCCACCCCCAAGGGTGCACTGAGATGGCGATTGAGACTGTGTGTAGTGGTGAACACCTGCAATCCCAGTGCTTGGAGGCTGAAAACAGGAGAATCACTAGGAGTACAATCTGCATAGTGAGACCCTATAGACCCTGTAAACCCTGTACTAAATACATTTTTAAAAATATACCTTTCAGGGTATAAAAGTAACACACACTCTCTAGTCATGAGGTACATAGGCAAAAGTGTCTACGTGTCTGTTTCCAGATCCTGCATTGGCACAGCACAATAATGGGCTCTGGCCGAGTGCATGGAGGAGAAGCAAAGAGGGGCAGGCACTGTAATGAAGGAGAGGATCAGGCCTGGGAAGGTGGCCAGCTGTCTGCACTGCAACTGTCTGGGCTCTCTGTTCTGTAGACTGATAGCAGGATTACCCACCAAAAGCAAAGGCTTCCTTCTGGACAAGTAGGTACCAGCAGCAGCCCGCCAAAGACAATCCTGCCAAGGGCAGATACCTCAGGCTCAAAGTCTCAGGGTGGGTTGGCTGAGATAGCCTCCAGGAGGTATAGGCCAGTAAAGGGCAAAGGGAACCAAAATGGGGCCAGCATTGGAAATCCTCTAGCCCAGTGTTCTTATGGGACAAAGGGGCAATTTCAGTCCAGAGCGAGTGAAGGAGTAGCTCCAAGTCATAGACAATGCAGTAACTGTAGGGTATGGATTCCTATATGCCTTGAATCTGAACTTCCTACTGTGATGTAGTTGGTGTGTGTTCCTCCAGAGATCACAGGTTGACACCTACTCCAAGGTAACGGTATTAACAGACGGGGACCTCTGGGAGCAAAGCCTTTATGAATTAGTGTCCTAATGAAGAGGGTCAGAGGAGCCATTTAGTCCCTTTCTCCTTCTGCCATGGTGAGGATACAGACAAGGCCCACCTAGGAAGAACAGGCCCTCATCAGACACTGCATCTGCTGGCAACCTCCAGAACCGTGAGCAATAAATGTCTATGGCTTACAAATTACCTAATGGAAGGTATTTTGTTAGTGTCCTGTCTTCTGATTTTGATATTCTGTGCCATTATAAGAGTGCACTGAAGTTCAAGAAGGGACTCTTCCTTATAGCATACAACAGTGCTCGATGGTCAGATCATGGTTTCTGACAATTGGTCATTCATTCATTCATTCATTCTGTAAATATTTCCTGTATGCACACTAATACTTCCTGGTTCCCAGGGTGTAGATGTAGAAGCCCTGGTTATAAATGGAGGAGGGCTTTCTTTTTGCAACCGTGCAAGCTTAGCCTATCTGGGGTAGGGGCAGAGATGGGGGAGATCTTCACAGTAGTCCCTTGGACAGCTGGGCACACTGCATAGGAGGCAGCTGGTGCCCAGGAAATCTTTGGGACCTCCTCAATTATTTCTTTCCAATTATGCTGTTTCTTCATGAAAAGAAGACAACCCCCTGCTCCAGCCCCACCCACAACTGATCAGCTAATGACATCATTAACAACCAAAACTAATTTCTCCCTCAGATGCCTAAAAAGCTTAAACTTTAGCAGTGGCCATACCTGAGTCAGAACCTGAAATCCACTTGGTCTGTTTCCATAATGGCCTAATCACACCAAGTCTCATTTTATGACTTTAAAATAGATACAGCAATATACCTTGCAGCATTTCTATGATGATTAGAGAAAATACACGTATAACATCTAATGCAGCACCCTACACAGAGACAAAGCATGACAAATGATTTTATGGTTTCTACCTCTCTGATAAAAGTAGTTGCAGAACTTTACAAATATTTTTGACACCTTGGCAAGCATGTCTCCCTGTTCAGATTCTACACATGATGGAGAACAGGGGCAGCATATTGGTTTAAGCACAGCACAATACAGACTTGCAAGGTCCTGTTTTCTTATCATACTTTGGGTAACCATATAACTTAAAAGTTTTCTTATCCGATGTTCCACTGTACAGGGGTGGACGGGGGAGGACAGAGGTGGCCCACAGAGAGGTGGGCCACAGAGCCAATACCAATCCCTCAAAGGCAGCAGGCAGAGCTAATTCTTGGAATCTGCAGTCCAATAACATTGTAAGATTTAGACTTAAGGGTCAGTCATTCCAGATAAACGAGGACAGAGGCCCAGCACTCTCTCTTTCTACTCTTTCTTCAGTTTGTTCAGCACAGGTTGGGCAGTAGATGGGGTTATTGGCAGGACAGGTCTACTTCTCTCGTGCTCTTCATCTCCCCTGCCTTAGTGTCCATTCAGGCGATTTGCTAAGCACAGAAGCAACATGCAGGTTGTCACTCACCCTCCCCACAACCTTGCTCAGGTACTCCATGTTCTCCGAAATCAGCTCAACTTTGAAAATTGGTAACGACTGCTCCACAGAATAGATGGGGACACTGGGACTTGCCCAAGACTACAGACAAGCCTCTTCCCTCAAGCCCACCATGCTAAGCCATCTGCTACACATCAGGAAGAACTTTAGAGGGATTCCCTTTACCATCCCCACTCCAGCCTCATAGTCTAGGGAAATAATTTCTCTACAAGTACAAATTTGCCAAGAAATAAAATGCTAAGTCCTTAATCTTAGAAGGAGACAGAAAACAGAAGTAAAGGGAAGATCGCAGGATACTACACAGACAGGAGGAAGTCAAGAAACAACACAAGACAACAGGAAGAACACATTGTTCATTTAGAGTCCAGCCAATGGACTCTGTTCCCCATTAGCCACATGACCTTGGGCAAGTCATCCACCCCTCCTGCATGCCCGCCTTAGCAAGCCTTAACGCTGTTGTGAGAATTCAATGAAATGGAAATGTATGAAGCGCTTCCTGCAGGGTGCCCCCCCCCCTGCACGTGGAATTGATTAGAACCTTCCTATGGAATGTCAAGGCTGGAAGAGGCTGGAACGATGACCTAATCCTGGTGTCCCATTTCACAAACAGAGAAAGCAGGGCCCAGACAGAGGAACTGACTTGCCCAAGGTCATAAGGCAAAATCACGGTGATGCTAGGATTAGCACCGTCCGTT
>PVKA01032694.1:0-25067 GCA_004027165.1 Ctenomys sociabilis
GAATTTTATATTTCCTATGTGGTCAGTGAAGTCCTCTCAGGGTTTATCTTGTAGTCCTGTACATTATTCTGTAGTTCCTTTGTCTGTGTCATCCATGTGGATGAGTCACAGCCAATGCTTGACCAGTTTGCTCTCTGTGAGAGCCTGAGAGAAAGTTTTCTCTTCATGTGACTCTCCCCAGGCACACTATAGAACTTCAGTCTCTTTCCTCCGTGGCTCCATAATCTCCTTGTATGTGTTTACCTATGTTTATAGCAGCACAACGTGTGATAGCAAAATCTTGGAAACAACCAAGATGTCCATCACATGAGGAATGGTTGAAAAAGATGTGGTATTTCTATATAATGGAGTATTACTCAGCTATTAAGAATGATAAGTTTGAAGCATTTATACTGAAGTGGATGCCACTTGAACATATACTCGTAAGTGAAATAAACCAGACACACATGTGTAAATATCATAGTCTCCCTAGTATAACAAGCGAAAAGCAGAAATACAAAAGGAAACGTACAACAACTAAAATCAGTTGAGTCAGATAAGGCAAAGTGAATGGCATAAGCTGCAGGATACTAATCAGCTTTTCTTCTGGATGGTTAACAACCTAAGATCACAAGTCAGAATTGGAGAAATAGAAGAGCCACAAGGCCAGCCAACATTTTGACCTTTCAAGGTCAGCGAACACTCAGGACATAGGAGAACCTGTACTGCAACATCATGAAACTCAGGTGAGCTTCTCAGTTTTTATTACCAGATGACCAGCTCCTGAGTAGAATGCTGTAGAGGATGATTCTAAAGAGCCCTCCACATGGTAAAGTCAAAGCTCCATGACTCCGTCATAAGGCCAATAACTACATGTCCATAGTTTTCTTTAGCATACCTATGTCACTATTATGAATACATTTAGCCAAACAGTTTTGCCTTCCTGTTCCCTAAATAAACCTTGAATATACAAATCTATAGGTAAATGGCAGTGTGTGGGAGATGATCTATATCAAGTAACTTAATACAGATAGTTTCTCTAACTTTATATTCACAAAGGCTTACATTTCTGCCTTAATAAAATACAATATGTGTGAGTACTTTTATTGTCATTTCAACCATGATTTATAAATATTACCAGTATCAGAGCTTGTCAGATTTCTTAATATATGGAGTACATATAAATGCATATATATATATATATATATATATATATATATATATAATTATTTCTACAAGTGGTAAAACTTGGCATATTATGAAATCATTAACAGCTCCCTGGAGAATATAAATGACTTTAACTGGACTGTAAAGCCTTTAAATACAGAGCTCATTTTCTCTGCCAAAAGCTGAAAAGGAGAGAGTGACTTTTAATGACTGGAATTATCTTTCACTTTGAAATTCAAAGTGAAATTCACTTGCACATCTTCTAGGCCTCCTGACAGTCCTTCCCAGCTTGTGTGAGTGGTAGCCATGAAGTAGCAGCACAAATTTGCTTTGTACTAGTATTAAAAAATAATCCCAGAATAAATTGCCAGCAGAATTGCATTTACCTAAAAGTAGATGGAAAAGAAGCAGTGTCCAAATAACAACATCAAATAAAATAAAGTTGACATAAGCGTAAAGAATTTTACGTAAACATTTACTATGCAAGGGCTGGGGAAATAGCTTGGTGGTCTAAATGCCTGCCTGGAAAGTGCAATGACCCTGGTTTGATCCCTGGTACTGCATGCCTTGCAGGCACAGTGCAGCCCTAGAACTCTGGCCATGCTGTGCAGGACCCCGAAACCAGGTGTGGTGGTAATCCCAGCAGTGAAGAAGCTGATGTAGAAGAATCACTAGGAGTGTGAGCTGCATAGCAAGACCCTGTACCAAATAAATAAGTAAAAGATTAAAAAAGCTCTGCTATGTATTTCTATATAGAATATGTATTCAGTAGTAGGTTTTAGTATAGTATATAGTATCATGTCTGATACCATGCTTCAATTCATGATTTGTGTGTAATTTAATACAATACACTTATGAAGCCAAAATACCATCCACTTTGTGCATGAGAAATCAATAGTCAGAAACTCAAGTCACCCACCCCCCAAACAGTGCAGGGGTTAAGGAAAAGTTGGGTTCAAAATCTTGGGGCAGCACCCAAGCCCATAACTCCTGCAACCACCACGTGCTAAAAGCTGGAGTTCCTCGGTGGAGGAAGTAACTTAGTGTACAGAGACCCCATTGTCCAGGAAGCAAAGTATACGGGTGATGGTGGAGGCTGGTTCACCTCCCAGGGCAAGACGTGTGTGGCCGCTGTCATAGCAGGCTTGGCGCGCAGCCTCTCCCCAGGGCACTGGTGGGGCTCTTAGCACGAAGCTCCCTTTAGCTCATCAAGCAATGACCATCTATCAAAGTGGTGTTTTATTAGCACTTGATGTTTTTATAACCGATCCCAAATTTGGTGGCTTTTAGTCTTTGAACAAGTCTGATCATTGCAGAAAGGCACATCTGTCTGTAGAATAGCTGGATGAGGAATCAGAATGATTAAGTGAGATTGTCTTATACAGTAACATTCTGTTTGGGGTATCGCTATTAACTAAGGTGTAAAATGGCTTTCAGTGCTTTAGGGCTGTTTAATACATTCATCTTCACTCAGCGGTCTGCACAATAATGTGAAAAGAATAAAACATTTTGTATTTTGCAACATGGGGGGAGCCCAGAGGATGTGTCAACAGGGCCTAAGGGTGGCTTTGTGGAGGAATACAGGGAGCTAATGTCTTAAGGATGCATGGGTGTGGAAGTGGACATTGAATGCAGACGCCTTGCTAGTGTGAGTGGCACACATTCAGGATGGTCCCTGGCATGCTCCAGATGTCTGTGTGCTCAGCAGTGGCCACAGGAAGTCTCCTGCTTTGTTTTGCTAACAGAGGCAGACACAGTAATAAAGTGCTAGCTTGAGGCCTCGCAGTACACCAATGACCCAAGTGCTGTCCAGGGTTCCAGGCTGCTTCCCCTTGCCTTAGCATTACTGGAATGGTGTACATATATTTATTTTTTTTAGCAGCTCTATTGAGAAGAGTCATGTGCCAAAGAATTGCAAGTCTAGAAATCTTTTGAAAGGCTATGGTTTTCCTCTTTAAAATGAGTTTTTTCCTGAGATGGCGATTGAGACTTGCTGTGGTGGCAAGCGCCTGTAATCCCAGCACTTGGGAGGCTGAAAACAGGAGGATCATAATGAGTCCAATCTACGTAGTGAGACCCTAGAGACCCTGTACTAAATACATTGAAAAACATGAGTTGTTTATTGAAATTGAAAAGCAAGCATTGTGACATGCCTATGTCATGAACTGCAACTTTCTAGGCATGTGGCTATGCATTGTGCAGGGAGGATGACAATCTGTAGGACAATGGCATGGTGCATCTGCAGTGCTGGGTTTCTCGTGTCCACTCTCTCTATGAGTTTGGATTCCTACATAGATGGGTCAAGCCAGTGTGTGTGTGTGTGTGTGTGTACACAATACAGTGGAGAAACACTTGTCCCAGACTGTATCAGTGGTTCTGGCATGGTGCATCTGCAGTGCTGGGTTTCTCATGTCCACTCTCTCTATAAGTTTGGATTCCTACATAGATGGGTCAAGCCAGTGTGTGTGTGTGTGTGTGTGTGTGTGTGTACACAATACAGTGGAGAAACACTTGTCCCAAACTGTATTAGTGGTTCTGAAACCTTATAATCACAGTCACCTCAGAGACTTTGAAAAATAGATTGCTGTTCCCGCCTCTGGTGTTTCTGATTCAGTGGCCTGGAGCGGGGCCCAAGAAGCCACATTTCTGTGAGTTCTCAAGTGGTGCTGTCCATCGGCTCCAGCAGCAGTATGTGAGAACCAGGCAGACTTCTGCTTTCCAGAAGTGTGTGAGACATAACCATGACCAGACCCAAGCTACACAACAACCAAGGCAAGTGCTTGGAACATTCAAGTGTGAGAGAAATGGTCAAAAGCAACTAAGCTATTGCTGTTCCAAATGAAAATTTTTATTCTTGTCAAAATTTATACCAGAGCCAGGTAGATAGCTCAGCGGCATAAGCACCTGCCTGGCAAGTGCGGGGTCTTAAGTTCAGTCACTACTACTACTACCACTACTACTACTACTAATAATAATAATAACAACAAGAAGAACAACGACGATTCTGTGCTCATTCTCAGGCTAGGTTCTCTTTGCACTATATAGTCCTTTGCTTTACTATACTCTGTTTTTATCATGCATCTGTTCTGACCCTGCCTTTATTTGTACACATAGTTATCTTTCTCTCTTCCTATCCTTATCACAAAACTGGAAGTCATGAACACTTTCCCTTTGTCCTGCTTCTGTGAGTATGGAGGAAGCTGGGCAAGGGGGCCTCTGGTGTGGGTGGGGCCAGGATGGGCCCTGTTCCTTCCACTGGAAGCCTTCAGCCAGGTGGAAGGATAAGTAAGGCAGGTCACCTTGGGAAATGGAATGAGAAATGGAAGGATGGGAAGCTTAGGAAACGTCATACTTGTCCTGGTAATTTGTTTCTGGTTATTAATAATGCAGAAGCTGTTTATCACTCATCTCATCAGCACATATTTTCTTGAAATATTAGTAATTGGTGATACAAATATGAATCTAAATAGCAGCTTTCACACACCAATGATAAGCATGCTGCTGGAATACAATGTCACCATGTACATTAAGAAATTTACAACTGTATTCACACTTTTTGAAACAGCTTGTCCATTTGGTCAACTGATAAAAATTTAAGTAGTGAAGTACTCAATAAATACACATTGTGGGATAGCGAGATAGCTCAACAGTCTAAAGTACCTTCTTAGGCAAGCTTAGGCAAAGCACAGGGACCACCATTCAATCCCTGACACCACATGCCATGCTAGCACCAGTCCTAGGGCATACTGAGCTGGCCAAAAAAATATATATATATATATACACATTGCTGTTTATTATCATAGTGTTGATTCAAATCGCAAAATATTCAAATGTAGTTTATATGTGTTAGAAGAGGGTTAGTTACATAAATTGTGGTATATATCTAAAATTTGTCCCCCCAGCCCCTGAAATCATGTTAGATAATATTAGGATGTAGATAAATATTTATAATACGTGTTTTTAAAATATATGAAATTTATGACTTTTCCCCAGATTTCTAGCATGTAAGTGAACAGAGGAAAATACTTTGGGACAAGCACACCAGCCATTAATTGCAGCTCTTTCTGCTTCATATTACATCTTTCTCTTTGTGTTTGACAACACTTTTGAGAGCTCCATCTAAAGAGCAGGTTGCTTACATTATATAACAAAGATGTATACACATGTGTGTGTGTGTGTGTGTGTGTGTGTGTGTGTGCCCAGCTGGCTCCTCAACTACAGAGCAACCTCGGAGGCAGCATTCACAGACACTTTAGGATTTGGAGTGAGGAGCAGCCAACAGGCCTGTCTTGGTTCTACCTTGCTTGCATCCGCAATTGTGGCTCCTTCCATCTTGCTGTAAGTGGCTTTCTGCAGCGGTCATAACTCAGTCATCAGTGGAAGTGTTTCTCTTCCCCAGAATAAAAGGAGAGGGAGGAAAGTGCCCGAGTGCGGCCCCTGCCCTGACGGCCCCATCAGGACTGTGCCACTGTAGATCGAGAGCTGTAGCATGCACATTGGCCTCTCTAGGTACAGCTCTTTCATAGAGACAGCCTGTGGGAAATATTTGCAAAAGCACAGTTCCGAGGTACTCATCTTCATGCCCAAATCCTCATCATTGTGCAGCAAGCCCCCAGGCTACGAACAAGGTCTCTTCTAGGAAACTCATTCATAAATCCCATACATTCGTATGCTTACTCGTAACCCTAAACTGACAAAGTGAGCCTTACATAATACCCCTGAGAATGAGGAATGCAGTGTTCATTCATTGGGGCTCACTGGACTAGAGCATACCCCTGTTATGTACCATGTAGTCAGGAATTGAAGGTTAACCTCTTTTGCAAGTAGGTGTTGTTTTCCCACTTTGCAGACAGAGTAACTGAATCCTGCATCCAGTCTGTGGATCAGCACAGATCTCACAACTGCACAGTGGAGAATCCAGGGTAGCAGACAGCCCAGGCTAGCGCAGAGAGTGCACTGCTGCTTTTTCTTTTGCTCCATCCAGATTTTTGTTTTATTGGTAGATGCTTGCAGTTGCAGTTCATCCCAGGGAGCAGCAGGAATGTGTGCATAACTAGCTTGGCTTTCAGTTCTCTTCCTGCCCTCTCTCCCCTGTCCCTCCTCTACCTGCAGATCCCTCCTGCGTTTTCCTTCTTGTCATTGTTATTACTTTCACCTCATGCTTACAAGACGTGCACTGTAGTGTTCTCATGTGTGGTTCTCATGCTCCCAAGTTTCATTTTCTCTGACTTGGATTTCTAACAGTGTGAACAGACCCTCTGCTCATGGTTGTGCTCTAGAGTGCAAGCATGTTCTCCTTGCTCTGGCCACAAGTCCTCCACCTGAGTGCCAATTCTGCGAGCTCCGTGCAGGGTCTGCGGCCCCTGCACACTCCTAGGAGAGGACGGGGCCACGAGGAGGCCTTCTGAGGTGCAGCCACTGTCCCAGCACCAGTGTTCCACCACACGGTGCCATTACTGGTTGTGTGAAGATGTCACAGGAGTTGAGTCTAAAAGTGGTCCTAGACTTTTTGGTAATTAAAGGAAAACATGAGGTATGATATTTAATAATGTAGCCCTGACACTACCTTCAACTTGCTTTGTATGGCTTACATATTTAGTAGATTTCCGAGGCATATTATTAGTACTTGAGTTATGATTATGAAGAATTCCTTTCATAAATTTTAAAACATTTCTTTTCCCTTCTGAGATTGCACACAGCAATTAATGAGGTTTTAAAATGTAAAAATATAGCCTCACTTGCCTGATTTTCTTATATATCTTAAATTTTATGAGCAAAAGCCTTAGGAAAAAAATCAATGAATAAATTAGTGCAGCAAGATAAGTTAAAATCCTTCTGTGGTAGTCAGTATTTTCCAGTTCTTCCTTAAAAGGCCAGGTTTATGACTGTATGAAAAATGATAATATGATTTGAAAACTCTTTGCAACTAATATGCCAACTTCATATGAAAATCTAAAATCAGTGCTTTATTAATTTAAGACTTATAGGGGCTGGGGAGATGGCTCAGTAGAATAAGCACTTCCCTGGCGAGTGCAAGGGCCTGAGTTCAATCCCTGGTTCAAAAAAAAAAAAAAAAAAAATTCTTGTTCTTCTAAGCTTAAATGGCATATATTCATATATCCATATATGGCCATATTTTAAAGAGAGACACATCTTGCTTTCACAGCATCTAATATATATTGTGCATGTAGAGGCAAATCCAACATTCAGGAAACTGATTTCCAAATACGTGTGTATGTGTAGAGGTGCGTGTGGTGTGCGCACATGCGTGCTGTGTTTTGGTGTTGTGTGAGCATGTGAAGCTGGGCTTCTCATTCAGTGGTTTGGGGGTGTTTCACAGCTGAAGGGAACTTTCCAAGAGTATCACACGTTCCGTGTGAGCTGAAGTGAGGAGTTCCCCTGTTTTCTAGCACTCCATGTTGCTAAATTGGAATTTTCATGGTGGTGACAGTCATATTGTCTGTTGGTGGCACCAGCAGACAGCTAGTTTTGTGGTCAGTCTTTAATGACCTTGAAGATGCTGCTTTCTTGTGAGTGTATTTGCACAGGGCCTCCTTTATAAGCACACACAAAATCACGTGAACAAGGTGCTCCCTGATGTTGTCTGTGAGGATTTTTCGCCCCTCCAGGTAGCATTTGTGATTTTCCCTCTGTGAGCTCACAACGTGTGGTGCCTTGTGAGGCGGCAGCACTTCTCATGTGGTGTCAAGGGCAGCTCTGTGCACCTTCTTTCTCTCCGAAGGTCTGGATCACTTGCAAGCAGCCCCCAGTTCCTGTCTCCCTCCATCCCTCCTGCTTAGCAAGGCAGCTGACACATCCATTAGGCTTGTGGTGTGAGGCTGCTGTTCATTGTGATGTGGGAAACGCTAACCAAAATGGGATTGCATGCCTGAGATTGATAACCAGAAGACTTTGTTTCTCTTCATTTTCATGGAAATTTTAGATTCACAAAAAGGGCATTCCAGGCAGGCCTGAACCTGGGGGTTCTGATGACACAGTGTGTGTAGGAAATTGTGGGGTAGTTAGGGGAGAGGCACAGAGGCTGCAGAAGATGACAAGGATGTGGGTGCGCCTGAGTCTGGTCTGACATGAGGCGTGGTGGCTTTATTCCTAGCAAGGTTCCTGGGAGGAGGCTGACCAGCATCTGCAGTAGCTGGAGACTAATAGAACGCATCTGTGCATTATAACCAGGAAGGGAAGGGAGGAGAGAGGGGTTCAGTTCACTGTCTCATGAAGAAGCTGTTCTCTACCTTTTAAGAAGTTAGGATGGAAATAGCATGAAAATGCACAAAGAGGTACAAGATGCAAATTCTCTTATTTAGAAAATCTACCTGCAGTGGCATTAATTTTATTTCCTTGCTTATTGAAAGGTATTTTATTATATTATGAAGGACCAGTAAGGAGGTTCTAGCCTGAAGACACAAATACTTAGTTACAAATGAGGAGCCTTGCTTTGGAAGTCGAACTTCCTGCAAGCTGTGCATATGCCTGCATATGCGGCAGCTGACGTGAAGCCTAAGTTTTACTGAATGTCTAATATTACAGCCTTTGCATGTGCTGTGTCAGGTGACACCATGAAATAGGTCATAGTAGCATGGTTGTGGACATCTAGTTGTGGATAATAATGCTTTGCTGTAAAAAAAAAAAAAAAACCATTTGGCTGAATGACTTAGCCAAGGAAGTACAGTAGTAGAGGAAGACTCTGTCACCACCGTGTCCAGCCCCATGTGGTTTGGTGTACTGAAAGCATCTGGAGGATCAACTGGCCTGAGCCTGAGTTTACAGCTCCACATAGTGGGGTGAAGCCAAATGCTCTCTACACTGAAGAGCTGAGCTTGAGCCCAGGCACCCTGTGGCATCCAGCACTCAAGGCCCATCCCCCAGGAGAGCAGCAAGTGCCTGCACTCCCCACAGCTGCCATCATTCGCAGCTTCTCGCCTAAGGCTGTACCAGCCATCTCTGCAGGTCCTCACCTCCACCTTTAGGAAGTTTACAACACCTTGTCCTACTGTGCGGCTTACATAGATTTCTGTAAGGCCAATCTTGCTGTTAGTTCTCAGCTTCAGTTCTCCAGTGCCTCATGTCTCTGTTTGAATGGTTCAGCCTGCTCAGCATGGTGCGCAGATTCCTTCCTGGGTGATGCCTGCTGCTGCTGTCACCTCCCTGCCTTACCCTGCTCATCTGTTTCTTTACTTCATATTAAACTGCTGGTTTTTGCACTCACTGCCTGCCGTCGGATACCCTGACCAGACTACTGCCCCCGCCGGTGAGCCCAGGGCTAGAGAGGTAGTGTGTGGTGGGTTTTCTTTGCTCATGCATCCCCTTCATTAATAACATAGTACAAGCTCAGAATTTGAAACTGTCTCATTGCTATCTGTTTCTCAATAAAAGTATTAAAAAAAAAGATTAAGAAAAAAAGAATTTTTGTTGTGTGAAGGAATGAAAGCAGACATCATTTGAAGGTGTGTAACTCATGCAGAACTATGTTGGCTACTACTGATTTGCCCAACCTGATAAGATACTTGCTGCACAGGGAGTTCAAAGAAATTGCATGAGCTCATTCAGTGACAATGGTAGGATTTGGCCCAGACATCTGCCTCCAAGTCTGGGCTCCTGACGACTCCTACACAATGTCTTTGAAGAGTGCTGTTAACAGATCAAGATTCGGATGGGACTTCTGGTACCTCAGAACCATTACAAGCAGGAAAACCTAGGAGCTGCATTTTTCTCCTTCCTCTCTCGCTGGTGATTATGTGATTCTTGTGATTTCTGTCTGCCTTCATCCAGTTATGTCCAGAATTAGGAAACCCTAGATGGAGCAGACACAAAGGTCCTTGTTCTTTAAATAACAGTTCCTTAAACTAATCATTCATTCTTGTCAGTCTTAAGCAGGTAAAGTGCTGGAAGGGAGTTACCAGTGACTGTGGGCTGAGGTGGATCCAGAGCTCTTATGTATGCACATCTTCATCTTAATGGCCACTCTTTTAGAAACTGATAAATGATAATCTTACCCCTTGGCTCCTGGATCAAGGACTTGCACTTGAATGAGGTTGTTAACAGAGCCACAGCAGAGTAGAACTGAGTCTCCAGAAGCAATTTACCTGGCATGTGATTCCCAATAGTAACGAATGAGCGATGGGGGTCATGGACTGGTCTGGTTAGTGGCACGTGCTAGGAACTCAGGAACTATTAGCTGTCTAGTAACTTTGAAGTGTTTTTTTTTCCTGTCAATTTTTAGTTTGAGCACTTTTTCCTATCTCTGTCAACACTGATTGTAAAAGAACTAATAAGCATCGTAGCTAATTTGGTGCATGCTCTGATTATATAATCACCATGGTACCCAGGCTCTTAACTGCAAGCAGACAAATTTATTGGAAGAAAAATTCACCCTTTGCTTACCCAGTTTTGGAAAGCAGTGCCTCTTTGTCCAGTTTCATCTTCCCTTAGTAGGCACAGTTTACAGGAGGGGCCATGGGAATATGAGTGTAGCCAGGTCTACTTTGCAGGAACAGCAGGTTTTCCTGAATGCCAGACAAGCTCACTTCAATTTTAAGGAGTACTGATATATGGCTCTGTCTACAGGTTGAATAGTAAGGGATGTCAAGGATAAAAAATGTTAATACATTCACATGTCACATTTCTGTTTTTATTTATTTTTATTTTTTAATATATTTGGTACAGGATCTATAGGATCTCACTACACAGATCAGACTCATGGTGATTCTCCTGTTTTCAGCCTCTCAAGTGCTGGGATTACAGGTGTGCACCACAACACCCATTCTCTATCGCTGTCTCAGCACACCCCAGGGGCAGGGCCAGCACCACACACTGGAGATCAAACCTAGCCACTGAGCTCTGCCTAAGCAGGCGCTTTAGTCCATTGAGCTATCTGGCTGGCCCATGTCACAGTTCTTTCGCAGTTTCCCTATAATGACCAGTATTTGCAGTGGTAAAGCAGACAGGCTAGGTTCTTGCTATGAACTGTAAGATGAATGCTATTCAAACATGCTTTTCAATACATAATTTTTGCTTATGAGTGGTACTGAGTATTAAACTGAATGTGAAAGCTATCACTTACTACACATAAATGAATAAGTTTAGTAATGCAAATATGTGATGGACCGCAGTGCTGCCTGGTTACTCGAGTTAGGTCCTTGATCAAGATTCAAGAGTGGCAACCCGCAGCAGCACCCACGGCAACCAGTGATCTGCCCGCAGTGTGCAATGCTGAACAGTTTAGGAGTGTGTGTTTTAGTCCTTCTCCCAGCAGGTTTCAAAGCAGCTTCTGTCATAAGCACTTTGAAAGCCCCGGGAAGCATTTGCGGTGCACTTTCTTCACTTCTGAGAAGAAGTGGGTCTGTGACCACGTGCTGCTTGAACCCGCCGGCTCCTTTGCTTTGTTGCACAGAGTCTCCTGCCTTCAGGTGGGCAAGGGTCCTCAGTGTGTGGCAACATGCTCTTGCCCCGTGGCACTTGGAATTTTAAAAAACAGAAAATACATCAAACAATTCACACTAGTCAGCTTCTAAATAATTTAACAAAACTTCCCACCACTTTGAAGCAGGCATTATTTCCATCTATTATATAAAGAACTAAAGTATTTTTTCTTGTGAAAGAATTGAGTATGAAATCTCAAAAGAATTTCTCAAAATACCTAGAATTGTAAATAGGAGAAAATAGGAAAATAGTGATCATGTAAACAATCTAATATGTAATTTCCAACATAGTATAAAATGTCTATTTAACATTTGCGTGCTAAATGCATGACTTTAGTTGGAGAAATACTGGCACTGTCTAAAATTGTGTTGAAATGATGACTTCAAAAATAAGAGTAAATTTACATGGATTTTTTAATACAGAGCTTTCTTTCTGACTTTAATTTCAAAGATGTTCTCAAATACTGTTTGATCCCACTTTACTAAAATAGAGCAACTATGCATATAATTTTGTGTATAATATTTGAGTATTTGTACCAAATACTATTTCTTAAGGTAACTTTTTGTATTCCCTCAAATAGTGACACAGATTTATTAAAGAGTTGCTTGAGGGAATCATGTGATTTTTGATTTGACTGTCCTTTAGAAGCTGTGACAGAGTAAGGCATGGTAACCTGTGTCTGGAACTCCAAAATTCTGGGAGGCTGAGGCAGGAAGATCACAAGTTTAAGTGTAGTCCAGACAATTTAGGCATTTAGCATGACCCTGTCTCAAAAAAAAAAAAAAATTTTTTAAATAAAAAATATTACAAAAATTATGAAAGAGTCAGAATATAGAAAAAAGCAAGAATCTATATGAGATACATTCCAAAACATACCTCAGGAGCCTGATAAAAATAATAAAATAACAATTTTGTTCTATTATTTATGCCCACACTGGAAAGTGTAATCAAGTAGCTATCCATGTCACCTGCAAAGTAGGCAAGCAAGCATGGTCCTAACAAATTGCAGCTGCTGCACAGTAATTGCATAGCATTCTCAAGTACATTTATGTGCATTACTGGTCCCTTCTGAGCACCTGCAGGAGGCTGGGTGTGTATCAAGAAGATTGTGTCAGGCTGACAAAATGGCTCAGCAGACTAAAGCCCCTGCTTAGGCAAGCTTAGGTAAGTGCATGGACCATGGTTCAATCCCTGGCAGCATGTGCCATGCCAGACCTGCGCCCAGGATGGGAGGAGCCAAGTGTGGTGGGGTGATGCACACCTGCAATCTCAGAGCTGGAGAGGCTGACTGCAGGAGGATCATCACAAGCCCGAGCTGTGTAGTGAGACCCTGCAACAACCAAATACATAAAAAAGAACAGGTTGTGTCATCCATCATGAACTTACTGGTGTATACACTGAGGGTAGATGGTTACATGTGGGAAAGATAAGATAAGATACTTGGAAACAGCAGACTAGATACTTGGAAAGAGTTTACTAGATACTTGGAGCTTAAACCTTACAGCATAGATTGGCTGCAGACACCAAGAGGTAGCAACCTGAGCTTTCCTCCCTGACTTCAGAAGTCTCTAAGATGCAGAAGGGACATAAAGTACGGTGGCTGGAACCTTGGAAGGGTTACAAACTGCATGCATCTTTCAATCAGTAGTGCATATTTATTGTGTGGATGTTTTGTGCATGTTTAACACAACTTTTCACTGTATCTCTTGGGGACAGTTTGCCTAGCCCATGAGCAGTGTGTTTGAATTGGGAATGGTGGCAACTGGATTTTAAAATGGAAGGACAACTACTAGAAAAAGAGAATGCTAGAGCAAATTTGCTTAATCATTCTTCCAACTTGGGTGAAAAATAGCCCATCATCACATTGCAAAAGCACACCACACAGTAAAGGAATCTGCAAATTAGAGCAGTGGGGTCAGGACTATGACATTTTGTGTCTTTGCTCTGCAATTTGTAACACTTAACTAATGGGTCTGAGTAAGAATTTAATAAATACAGTTATTTATCCACTGTTTAAAGTTGTATTGTTGATGATAGTATTGCTGGAAATTACAGAATTCAAGAAATTGATCGTTTAGGTTGAGCCAGATGAAACCCAAGAAAATTAATATAGATGACACTGTTTTATGTCTTTCCTTTTTTCTCATTCAATTCACTTAATTAGCCTAATAAAATATAACCTACTTGGCTAGCATCTGCACATTTTTGAGAATAAGAAATGTTCCTTCAAGTGATCAGCAGAAAGTGTGGCGTGTATGTGTGATATTTTACAAATGAGATTCATAAGTGTGTGTCAGAGTGGACACTTTCTCAGTGGAATGTACAGGTATGGTTTCATGGTAAAGTCCGGGTAGGCCTCATTGTGGATATACTTCATGGATCAGTGATGGTTGACATTTATCAATATTAAAAAGGAAGAAAGTAGAAAGACACATGTAGATATCTGAATGGAAGAAAGGAAGATCCTAAGTAGAATCAAAGAAATGAACTGCAGCATAGCAAGGGAACCAGTTAGAAGTCAGGTACAAAATACAAAGGAAAATTGTGAGGAAGAAGAGAGTGGTGAGTGACAGAAAGATTAAGTAAGGCAAAGGCGGAAGGATAAGAAAACCAGAGAGGGGCTAGGTAGATAGCTCGGCAGCCTAAATGCCTGCCTGGCATGTGCAAGGACCTGGTTTGATCCCTGGTACCACATTCCATGCAGAAGATAACTTGCCAATCTATCTTAAGAGAATTGGGAAGCTGATGCCAGAAGTTAGGGTTCTTTACTCATATAGATGAGTAAATAATTGCAAAGGGGTAAGGATCTTTGAATCCATGGAACTCTGCATGAGGCCTTCATGTCAAGGAGAGGAAAAGAAGAAATATTACTCTAGAATGGACCTAGGCAGCCAGAGAGGGTTGTGGTGCCTTCATGTGATTGTTAAGTGTGGGAAACACATGTGGACCTGGGACTGTGACACTGAGATAAATCAGACACAGAAGTTTAAGAATCACATTGTTTCTCTAATATGAGAGGCCCAAATATAAATAATTTAGAGAGAAACAAAAAGAGAAAAGAGAATTGGCAAGAACCAGGATAGTAGGCTCTGAGCACGTGAGGGGCACTAAAGGCAATGAAGGTGTAACATCTGTGGATACCGGATCCCCCCAGATGAATGCAATGGCAGTGTCACAAGCACACACTAATAAAAACTTAGAGAATATAGTCATCCTATAAAAGATGTGCTGTGAATGGAAAGCACACGCTGGCGCTAGAATGAAAAAATGGACATGGTCTCCTTGAAATTTGTACATGGATTATAGGTTGGAAAGACAGTTTTGGTAGAGTTGATGGAGCATGATGTATTCCTAATACTAATGCCATCCTTTTGCTGCTTGCTGTGGTTTGCATTTTCCTGGCGTGCACATGTGCCTGGGTTTATGGCTCGCGTCCTACCAGGCAATCAGCATTGTTCTGCGCTTGGACGCCAATTTGCCACTTCAACTTTTGACAATAACAGATGAGGGGCAATCAAAAGCTATTCCAAAGGCTATAATTTTTCCTACATTAACTTAGAAATGTAATTTGTTATAGTAGAGAGAACATGAGCTCCTGGATTCGGCCTCCGCTACTAACTAGCTGTACAGCCCCAGGCACCTTACTTAGCTTCTGCGAGCCTTGATTTCCTCAGCCATAAAATGAGAATTATAATGCTCCCCACCCAGGGTAACTGTGAGGATTAAATGGGAATATAAAGGGCTTTGCAGAGGGCCCGCCTCATAGTTTGCACTTAATGAATGTTGGCTCCCTTCTTTCCTTGCTGTGTGACCTGTGACTGCTAGAGGAAGCTCTGCTCCAGTACAGCATAAGCCTTGGAAGTAGGGGAGTGTGAGCAGCATATGAATTTGATCTGGGGTCACTGATCCTTTGAAGAGGAAAATCAAAATCCTCCCAAGATGAAAAGGAAAATGACAATTAAACTTCTTGAAGGAACAAGAATTTTCCTCCAACTATGGCATGTGTTTTATGTGTGTGTACATACACCCCTACATAGCATATTCCTTACTTCTCAGTGAGCCTTGTAAAACAGTACATAGGATACCATCATATAAAATAGAATGTACTGATGCAAATATGGATACTGATATCCTTATTGTATAGAATTTTCCACAAACAATGGCAAATGGAAAAACACAGAGTAACCCTAGGCTGCTGAAATTAAATACTGAAATAATGATGAACACAAAAATAGATGTTTAGTGAACAGCAGGGTTTCCATGTGGTTTTCCTCTCTAACTCCTAGAAACTCATGTTAAAATTTAATCCTTGTAATGAATGACTATGAGATGGAACCACATGAGGCCTTTGGAGAACAGAGACGGCAATCAGGATCTACTAACTTAGTGTCCCCTAGAGTTCAGATGTTCCAAGAGGAGCATTATCTAGTGGAAAATTCAGGTGGATGCTTCATGCGTAGACCCACTGTGTACTACTAGCCTCTGTCCATGGGCGAATGTCCTGCACACATTGTGCCTTGGTTTTCTTATTGATGTGAACATAGCATGGCTCCTGCTCCATTGAGGTTGGTGTGAAGATGAAAGATGACGAAGCACATGAATCTCTTAGAATAGTCACACACACACACACACACACACATACACACACACACACTCCTATGCACATCGTGTGCATTCAATATTTTTGCTGTTGCTTTTATTCTTGTTGATAGTCAGTGTGCAAGGTATACATAGGACCATGAACACTAGATGCCCGAAATATGCCTTTCCTTCCAATCTTCCAGAAGCATAAGAGGAAGTTTTAGCTTCATAAAGAGATACTAGGAGTCCAGCCCAAGGGCAACCAGTAGCCCATTTTCTACTTAGAGCAAAACAAGTGCAGCTCTCTGTCAGCACACATTGGATACATAGTCTGTGAGGAGGACTCTCATTTGGAAATGGAAAACCACTACCAAGAACAGAATGCCAAGGAGAATGGAGTCTTCTGGCTCCTAAGACCATCACTGTACTAGACCAATGTGAAAGCAGTAACTAAAGCAGGACATTCCATCGCAAGCTTGGGGCCTGAGGATCGGCCTAGAACCCTAGAGCGAGGACCCAGGGTTTGGGCCCAGGCTGCATGGTGACCATTCGCAGGATTAGGAAGTGCTTCCTGCTCTGCCCTCACCAATGGGTGAGTCCCTTCCTGCTGTGCTCCAGCCTAGTTCAGCCCCAAAGCCAGCCAGCCTCTGTCCTGTGCTGCTCCCTGTCCCTTCCCTGCAACCCCTCACCATTGTGGATATCTGCAGCATAAAGGTACCACCAAATATGGCCCTTTATCCCTGAGCTACAGAGTGAGCCCAAGCCCTTCTTCCTGTGTAACTTACCAGTTTGTGATGTTGTGTCATGTGCACCAGTGCATGGGCTCAGACACAAAAGTGGCTTCTGAAGCATCAGAGATAGAGAAGACGTGGAGCTCACACTCACTGCCTGTGCTTCTCCTCTTTCTCAGCCTTGACCTGGGTCCTACCATAGGGGGATTCAGTCACTCCCTCCCCTTCCTCCACCAGTTTAGTGCTTAGACACCCATCTTTTCTCCATCATAAAGCTTACAGTTCCCTGTTATATTTCAGTGTGTCCACCTCCTCTGCCCATGTCCCACAGAATGGTGAGGCCACGCACTGCTCTGCCCTCCTCTATGGTACCCAGGAGCCCTGCTTGATGCCCCATCAGCACCAGCAGAACCTGCCGTCATCCTCCCAGCCTCAGCACTCAGCCTCTTCAAGGAATTTTACTTAAGGATTTCAATTCTGCTTCTGATTAGGGAATAAGAACAAGGCCTTATGGTGCACCTGCAGTGATTTCCCAGACCAGCTCAACTAAGGAATATGGATCTAAGTTTGACCTAACAAATAATCTGATTCAGTAACTTTGGATGGAATATTTAAGGCATCAGATTGTTTTCAAATGAATAAAACCTAGTTTACTCTCCTACTATGAACAAAATTGTATTTTTTGAATGAGGAGCTTAAAGCTGAAAATAATAAAAATGTTGTATTATTTAGAAGACTGTTATATATACTAGAAAATCCATCCCAAATCAGCTTAAACAATATAAGGATGTACTGTGTCCCACAAGAGAATCGCTCTGAGATTGGCAAGGCTCTGTCCAAAGCTCTAGTGATGCAATTAGAGCTGGATTTCTCAATGTTCATTTCATTTTTTCCATGTACTTTCATTTTTGGCACTTGCCCTTTGATAGCCCCCAAATGCTGCCAGTAGCTCTAGGGCTAGGTTTTCTGGTTGAAATGCACAAGAAAATAGAAAAGATGATTGTCATGAGTCTCACCAAGAGTTGCAGCACATCTTACTGACTTTGATGAAGTGACGTGTGTCTCTAACTAAACCAGTCTCTGTAGAACAGGCCATGGTGGTTGGCTTCGGACTTTGTCACTGAAAAACAAGAGCGAAGTGCATGGGAGGCTGACCTCCAGGAGGAAGCAGAGCTTGTGTGTCAGAGAAGAGGGGTGGGCAGTTCCTCAGGAAGGCAGGCAATGGACAGTCCTGCAGGCTTGCCCAGGGATATTAGTCTGCAACCCTCTAAGGATCTCACCTGTACAGTTAGAGTCTTAGGAAGTATTTGCACTCTGAAAGAACTCAATCCTAGGCCTTTGGTTGAAATAAATTATGTATTGAAATTATCCAGCTAAGTGACTGCGAGAAAGGAAGGTATCCACACTGTGTTGAGTAGACTGATTGAAGTTTCTAAAATAAAAGTTATTCTAACAGGTTCATTATATATGGGCTTGATATAAACAAAAGGGATGACTCCTTATCTTCATCTGAATTTTTATATTTTTTGATTTAATTTGAATTCAAGTTTTTCTCAGAGGTGTTCTTTAAGCAGCAGTGCCAAAATGGAATGGAATTGATGCATCATGTACATTTTCTTATTCATAAGTTGACAAGAGAGAGAAAGCAAGAGACAGAGAGAGACACAGAGAGAGACACACAGAGAGAGACACACACACAGAGAGACACAGAGAGAGAAATATAAGAACTATAATGGATTTTGGACATGCCATGTGAAGCAGAGCTGGGCTCAGGTCTAATATTATTTAACTGTGACTTAGAAATCTAATGGTAATTGGAATTTCAGACAGGAAGGTTCCTCCTTATGTGTGTCTTCATTGCTTCATTACACTCACCCCTTCACAAAGGGTTACAAGAAATAATAATTTTAGTAGTAGCATGCGTGTATCCTAATAAACCCCACATGGAGTCCAAGGCCTACATATTTTAGGAAGATGCAATCTTTAAGGTAGGAAGTGGTAAATTCTTTAATGAAATTCTCTTGGACATGTGTAAAGCCTATTAAATAAAGAGAATCTCATGTGATAAAACTGTATTCCCCAAACCCAAGTCGAGACATTTGCGGAGCTGCTCTTCACAGTGCTGGCCTGCTGATGGAGTGCAAGGGTCGAAGGGAAGACCGGAGCAGCTGGGAGCCGGTGCCGCTGCACAGCCCTGCTGCATTGTGAGTGCTAATCCATCACCAGCTGCCATTCTGCATTTGGATATTGATTAGCAAAAGTCTGTCCACATCCAAGGAAGCCCAAATAATAGCACTCTGGTGGCACTCCACACCACTCATTCATCAGGAATTATGCCTTCAATGCTACGTGATCCCAGGTGTTTCTCACTAATAAATGAAAGAAAAATCTCCACACTGAGCAAGCTTATATCTTTGAAGGAAACAAGAATGGCAAGCAATAAACAGAGTACATGAGTCAAACCTATGTTTTGAATTCCATGAAAAAATTAGCAAAAGGGGGAAGCATATGTTGGAGGGAGAGACTACAGACAAGTAACTTAGTAAAGCTGGAGAACAGGAGGGCAAGTGTTTCAGAGGAGACAGCAGGAGGGGAGACTGGGACTTGAGAGCCTTGGCATCAAGTAGAGCCCGCAGAGGTGTAGCAGGATGAAAACGGGCCTGAAAGTGCAGTGTGGGTGTGGGGATCGTCCAGGACTTGGATTGAGCTGAGTGGCTGGTGTCTTGAGTTGCCCTGTCTAAAACTGTCCCTGCATAGATTGACTGACACGCTCTGGCCTAGCTTTAGCCAAATTCACTTTGCTTAATTTTGCCATTGAAGGTCATTCTGATAGCTCAGCTTCAGGAGTGGTGGGATTGTGAGAATTGTGGACAGAAAGGTGATATGATCTGGATTCCTGTTCAGTGTTATCGCTGCCTGGTCAGCAGATCTGAAGGAATAGAGGCATGATAGCAGAGCAGGTGGGAAGGGGCCGTGAGTAACGGCTAGAATGTTGGTTTTTTAAAGACTGAAAGGACTAACAATGGATTAGAAGTAGGATGGGACACTCTTCCCTTCTTCACAAGGGAAGCCTAAAGCAGCCCTTGGAGGAAGGAGAGCCCTAGAGTGCCTGGAGAGAGGTGTGAGGGTGGTCAGGATTTGCTTCTGAGAAGGCGAAATGTGAGCAGCCTGCTGAAAACTCACTGGAGGCATGGGAGCCACTTGCGTCTGAAGTCCTCGGCCTGAGGAGCGAGGAGGATGGTGAAATGGCTCCATGAATGAGGCTGTGTGGCGGCCGGGACATGGGGAGGAGCAGAAAATGAGAGACAACTCGGCCTGAGAAGAAATGGCCATGCTTACGCGTGGGAAGCCAAGGAGAGAGGAACGCGAGTGCAGGCCGGATGCAGGCGGCAGGGTGAGTGAGCAGAGCGCTGACAGCGGCCTTGATATCCTACAGTGGTCATTCTAAAACACTTTTGTTGGACAAAAGGAAAGCCTGAGTGAAAGGGACTGAAAAAAATGTGAAAGTAGGGAAACCAGGCACAGTGATCAGAGAGGATTTAAAGAATTTTTATGAATAGAAATGAAACTAAGACAGCTGCGCTGTGTGTATCCTAATAGTATAGAAGAAATGCAAGAATATGTTGTTTGTGACAGTGATTGAAGAAGAAAGAGATGACCATGCTGGGGTGGCAGGATGGCGAGATAACGTGAAGTATTTAGTAGGCGGGGTGACTGGTCTCAGCTACGGGCAGTTTCCTCGCAGTCACATGTTTCTTCATGCAGGCCACAGGTGCAGCTGGAAGGGCAGATGCTCTGCAGGTCTTGGGGGGATTCTTTTCTAGTTGCCTCATCTTTCCTAGCAAGAGAGGAAACAATATCGTTTTTATTTGCTAATGATTCTCATTCCATGTGTACTCAGCTTCACTAATTCCCTCTTCAATACTTTTGTCCACTAATTATTTGCTTCCCTTTATTGACTCAAAGAATGATCTAAGATTATTTAAATGCCTGAATTTCCAGAAATATTTGTTAAAATTCCCACCGCAGGCTCCCTTGTGGACTTACTGTTCGCTCTCTGGGTAGCAGAGCTGAGAATCTGGATTTCCAGCAGGGATCCTCCTGTGCACAGAGTCTGGAGCGCGGGCACCGTGTTCCCCTCTGGGTTGCTTCGATAAATGATGCCATATGTGCTCACATCTACTGGCGAGTTGTTCTGTCCTCCGAGTACTTACAACAGAGTGTGGTATGCGAAATCACACACAAATGTGCTGGAACACTTAGCGCTCTTGGAGAAATTGCTCTGAGCATAGTCTTCCTGTGCCGTTCAGGAGATGAAGAACAACTGTTTCTGCAGTGCCGAACCCAAGTATGCTTAAGGCTGTTGTAAGCACCGCAGGCAGTGAACTCTCTGGAATTACATTCAGTCACACATGTTAATCGTGCTATAACCAGGTTATGCACTGTCCATGGTACCTCTTGGACATCTAAAATCTCAAATTTTTAAAAAAATATTCTGTTTCATGCTCATATGTATGTTCTTAACAAAAGCTCAAAAAATAGGAAAGAGAGCTGGAAAACTATATATTTTAATTTAAAAAGAAACCCCAAATCCAATACACGTGTAAAGAACATTGCTGGAAAGAAATGTAAAGGAAATGCAGTCAAACCACCCTGGCAGCCTCTCACTTCTGTCTCTAACATAAGTCAGACGATTTTGTCTCCATCATTTTTTCCCTTTTGCTGCTTATGGCAGTGCACACATGCAATACTAGCACTCAGGGACTGAGGCAGGAAGATCCTTGTGAGTATGAGTCCAGACTGGGCCACAAAGTGAGCTCAAGGCCATTCTGGACTGCAGCACAAGACCCTGCCTCGAAGAGATGGGAGGGACAACAACATTTTTGCCCTCTAGGTTTTTCTTTTTTTAATGGCAGCTTACAGGGAGTTCTCCTGTAAGCCATCTTTGGAGTAATCAGAGTGTATATTGCACAAATTAAGATTGGTAGACAAGTAAAAAGCCTCTATGATAATATAACTAAGCAAAACACAGCATCAAACTTGTCTCATAGCCAGGAGCTTGCTTAAGAAGGTAGAGGAATGAGCCAGGAGGTCCTCATGAGACAACTTTAAGGGAACCTTAGTTTCTCTTTGTCACTGAACAATTTTTTTTTTTTCTTTTTATGTGGGCTGTTTAGCTTCTTTAGTAAGGGTAAAGTTTAAAAAGTGCTCAATTTTTGAGTTAATTCACAGTTTATTAGTGTTCTGGGCAGTTTCCTAGATAATTGTAGTGAACTTTATTCTTGCAGTGCTGTTACTGTAATTGTCTGATCTTAATGTAGCCCTTATTTTCTGTAGAAAAGAAGTGACTATTTCTTTACAGGTGGCTTGCTTCGCTGCAGAGGTAATGCTAGGTAAACCAAGTGCATGCCCAGCAGAAGTGTCTTCAGGGAGGAATGATCCAAATTGTTCTCACTTATTTAATAATATAAGTAATGTTCTCTTTTGTGTTATGATTCCTAGAGTATGTTTCCAAATTACTCCAAGCAATTAGTGGCTTACTGTTCAGCTGTCTTAATAAATGCTCTTTTGTTTGTAGACATGAATACCTTTCTGCCCGTTGAAGTGGGATTTGAGCTGATAGCTCCGGCAGGCAGTTTCTAGGACAAACTGCTATTTGGGCCACTAAATGTGATCATCGAGGGAGGAGTGTTTGTTGCACTGTTGAACCGTCTCATGCATCTATGGCCAAAGATTGCACTGGAGGCCACTGTGCTGGGATGCCGTCCAAGTGATGCTGAACACCTTCTGCTTGGAGTGACTTCTCTCACTGCTGAGAACACATGTTAGGTTAAAAGGGAAAGGGCAGGATCTCTTTTATAAGAGCAGTGGGAAAATTTAGCTCCATGTGTTGTCAACTTCCATATTTCTATG
Source organism: Ctenomys sociabilis (assembly GCA_004027165.1). Classification (NCBI taxonomy): domain Eukaryota; kingdom Metazoa; phylum Chordata; class Mammalia; order Rodentia; family Ctenomyidae; genus Ctenomys; species Ctenomys sociabilis. Next base: position 22,809 of record PVKA01032694.1, read on the forward strand.
ATTATATATATACATATGTATATATATATATATATTATGTTTTGCATGTTTTCTCTTCCGGTTATTTCAGTTTCAGTTCATAACAGCTCAACTATTCTTTCGTACATAAATAGCCTTTCGATTCATACCTCATTTTGAAGCAGGCTTCTTTTATTTTAAAACTTTGATTCATCCCAAACTTCACATCTCAGTTCCCTGAAGTTAAAGTGCATAACTTTAAAACAAAATTATATTTTTTTTCTGGAGGAATGTGAAATAAAATTCATGATCTTCTAGGAAGAGTGAACAGGCACAGGTGGATTCGGTGTTTAGCCATGTTTGCTTTTATGTTTTAGAGTAAAAAAGCTCCTAATCTTCAATTCAAAAATGGTAATATTCAAAAGTTGCTTCCAGAAAATATTTCCCCGGGTGTTGAGTGTATTGTTATAGCCTTTAAAGAATTCTGGTAAGACACATTAGCTTTCAAAGCTCTTATGATGACACATTCTTTTTGGGGGTGTATTCTTTTAAAAAAGGGCAATGTCTACAGCAGGATCGAAGATTCCAAAAACTACCTTTAAACCTTGTTTAGAGGTCCTGCTCCCCAGAGTTCCCACAATGTGCTTGGGCTTTTTGCTAGTGAAAACACAAAGATCCAATTACATCTAAAACTTTCAGAGATCCAGAAGGCTCTGGAGGAAAGCTGGGTGCCCCAGCAGTTCACATAAGGAAGGGGAGGGCAGAAGAGGTAGGGGACAGAAATTTCACCTTAGTCTGACAATTCGTGTTTCTAGAGATAACTTTTGTGAATCCTTTCACAGACTCCAGATACCAGCTCTTCCTCTAGACTGCTAAATGTCACTGGCTCCAGAAATAACTCTGTGATCTGGCCAGCAATAAAGGAGGTCAGCTAGAGCAGACCTCTTTGTGGAATGGATATTAGCACTGTGCCCATCTGGTCCTGAAAGTTGTAGCTGTAGTTTTATGCTGCTATTTTGAGCATAGCATCTTGAAGCATCTGTTCAAAGATTGCCACGGGTAAGGCACCCTGTGGACATTCAGATCTCAGGAACTCCTGGGTGACATCCTGCTGTGTTGTAAGGTGCATTACAGATTCCCTCCCTCTTGGGCTGCTTGCTTGGTGGTGCACACTTACAGAGAGTTTTCAGGGTAAATCTATCTTGGCAGCTGAAAATTCAAACACAGAGAAGTAAAATCAAATACTCTCTTCATAAATCAAATACAAGTGTTCAAACAGCTATACGTAGTTTCAGTTCTTACAACAGCTTTGAATGCTTTGTGGCATCTAAGAGAAACTAAATGCAAAGGAGGCTCCCAAAGAGCCACGGTTCACTACTTACCTTCAAACTACTGGAAGTTTCTACCCCAGACTAGGATTGCATAGGATTTATGTGAAAAGGAGAAAGATGCAGTTTCTTGATGAAGTAAAGCTCAACTGAGACAAGCTCCAGGTGGCACAGTGAAGGTTAAGTGCCCACCTACACAAATGTTACAGGATGGTTTGAAACTAACAATGTTGATCTATGTTTTCATGTCAGAGTTCTGTAAAAGCAACACGATAACTGCAGAACTATTTGGTTTAATTTCTAAAGCCTTGCAAATAGCTCACACAGCAGGAACATTAGATCCTTCTAAAAATAATCTCATTTAGAGTTTAAAGTCATATATATATATATATATATATATATATATATATATATATATATATATATATAACAAAAATCAAAAAGAGAAGATGAGCAGTAGCATGATCAAATTGATTCTAAGCTCACTACAGAGACACAGGCCTAAGATTGGAGTGCGGGAACTGTTTGTATAGGAATGTGCTGTGAAGGCGCCCACAGTATCACCTGAAATCGTCACTAGTCCAACACTACCCCATGTGTTCTGGCCATTATTTTTTGTCCCAGATAAGGTAGTGAGCAAATGACAGAATCAAGAGGAGAGCACATTCTTTCATCAAAGCTTTGGTGAAGAAAGTAAACAAAGCCAGATTTGTTAATGTCAGTGGCCTCACACCCTACCTTCAGCATCCATCTGTCTCTCTGTCTTTCTGTCCATCCGTCTGTCTACGCATCTTTCTAATGAACATTGAAATGTAATTGTTTGAAAAAACTGCTGGACAATCTCCATCAGCCTCCAAATTCTTTTTATTTTTTGTAAGCACTGGGAGCTCTTAACCACAAAACCAAACAAAAAGTAGAGGAAAAGGAGGAAAGAATGAAAGCAAAGTTAGAGAGGGGGAGAGCGAGGAGGAGG
>PVKA01032695.1:0-25061 GCA_004027165.1 Ctenomys sociabilis
GCAGGTCACCTGGGGGAGGAGAGGGGACTGACAAAGACATGGAACAGGGACGCGAGAAATGGAGACAAGACAGGATTCTGATCAAGTCTCGTTTATTCAAGGAAGTGAGATAGCTTATATAGCAGAGGGGAGGGAAGTCAACGTCATCAATGAGGTAGATACATTAGGGTAATGTTATAGGCTAATAACATTCATGTGGACAACCAAAGGAGCTTGTCACAGGAAGTCTAATTAAAAGAACAAAGGCAGGAAGCCATAATGCAGCAATTTACAGGAAGTGTAACTTATATCCTTAAAGAAATAGAAAGGAAGGCTTCCGGATTATGGTGCCCTCCACAGTGATGATCTGTCATCTTTGTTGTATTTTCTGACTTACTTTCTAATAATTTTTAAGCATTCCTTTGTCTGTAAAAATGTCCACTCTTCAGGAGACCTTTTTAAAAAATATGAGATCATAATGTTAGATTATGTTGCCCAGTAGGTTATGTCTTAGTTACTCTTCTCCTGTTGCTGGGACAAATACCCAACACCAAAAATGAAGGAAAGAAAGGTTTATTTAAAGCTCACAGTTACTGGGAGGTTTCAGTCCATATTCAGCTGGCTCCAAGGCAGAGTAGCACAAAGCAGAGAGCAACCTTTCATGGCCAAGAGCAAGAGCAAAAAGGGGAGTAGCAGCTGCTTAAGCAGCTAACTTCTCTTCCCTCCTTACATTGTAGCACAAATTACCTGCCCCAGGACAGGTGCAGCATCCACACCCACAATAATTAATCACATACTGCCCAATGACTGCATGAGGCTTTGGGGGGACACCTATACACAAACCCTACCAGGTTAGTCTTGTGTTTCAGTTATTCAAACAGCTCTAGGTCATAAGGTGTATGAATTATATATATTTTAGCTTCTGAGTATGTATAATTCTGTAAGTTGTATGTGTCAGTCTATAGTTTTGAAAAAAAAAAAAAGATGGAAAAAGTCTTGCAACTTGTTTAGCTTATTGCTAGGTTTCTGTTAGATTCTGTGTTGGCTATTGTGAAGAAAAATAACAGATCATTCCAATTTTTTCAGTAATACAATCTACTCAAGATAGGTAAAGAATTAACTAGCAGTAGTACTTGGTCTTCTTGGTTGAATTTCTTTAGTTCTTTTCAGGATTGGTTTGACTAGTGTGGGCTTTATATTTGGTATTTAAGGATAGGTTAAATAGAGCTCTTCCAAACTCAACATTCCTAAGCTTTGGGGATTAGCAGTGATGTTTGGAATATTTGCTTTAAGAACATTCCTAAAGCCCTGGTTTGATGCAAGTTGGATGCTTTTCTTTTAGGACAGACTAATGTAAGTCATTCTACTTATGGGTCCTCTGTTACACAGTTTTCTCTGTTACTTTATTATTATTCAGTAAAGTTGTTTTGTGAGTAGTTTCATTGAGGGATCCTCTGTGGGTGAGAATTTCTTCTTCCTTACTTGTTCTTTGGTTTCTCTGCACTATATGGCTGGCTAATGTCGAGTGCCTATGCATTGAAAACTATGGATTTTTAAGACATATATTTCTTTACAGTCATAATTTTTGAGACCTGGAGATAGTCCCACAATTTATGCCAATTGTCCTGGCCTTGGATTGGATTGAAGATTGAATCAGTGATCTTTACAATTATTTACCTTAATAGTTTTTGGTTAACCTTTCTTTGAAAAGGGGTGGACTCTTTATGAATATCTCTTATGCCAAAACATTTTCTCTAGTATTGTAAAAAAATTTTTTTTTGAAGCAAGGAAAATATGATTGATTTTTCAAAGACTGGGAAATCTATTGCTCAAGACTTCTGATATATAACTACAGATTTTTTTTGTGTTGGGGAATAAGGTAGTAGGGAATGACCACAGGCTTTAACAAAACATAGAAGAACTTTTGCTTTTCTCTCTTGACAGTTACAATACCATATAACATAAATATTGACAAAGTGAATTTTGTAGTGTTAAGGCAGTGTTTGTAGATAGAGTTTTACAGAGTTACAGGTGATTAATTTCAGATAACACCAAAGAAAAATATCGATTTCCATTATTTTTCTCTAGTCTAAAATGCTTAATGTCATCGAGTATATACATTTTTCAAATTTTATGGAGGCTATTAATTGAATCCAATGAATCAGTTGACCCAAATGTGATTTGGGTTAGTCTAATCAATTTCTTATTAAAATTAAAAATAGATAAACTACTGCTTAGCAGGACATAGGAAAAATATTTAATGATAATACTGTCAGTTCAGTTTGTAAATTGTATAAGCACATTAGAGTTTTTTTTTTTTTTTTTTTTTTTTACATGAAAATCTCCCTCCTATTCTCTCTTCAAAACTGCTTCATCCATAGTTTAGCAAAAATGAACTCTGGCAAACTTTGATCCCAAAGTTTCAGACAAATATTCCAAGTGAAGGTCAAGCTGTTTGTCTCACCTTTGTGTTTCTTTTTGACATTTATTAGATCTGTCTTAACCATGCCTCATCTCTCTACTGCTTTACTGTATGAGGAAAGAAAAGCTAGCAATATGTATATGTAGATATTTTCTATCTTGTTTATTTCACTTAACCCAATTCTAGCTTTGCAAAATGTGCTACTGCATAATTGTATGACAGTGAAGTTTACTTGGAAAATCTGTTTTTCCAGAAAGGAATGATTGTTTTAATTCTTTGGAGCTTTTAGTGATGGAGAGGGGCCTAGAGTATGGACATCACAGAGAAAAAAGACTCATGGATATTGCAGTAATAGACTGCTTGAAAGAGTAGAAATTTAGGTTAAGAGACAAAGGAAATCTCATGTGAATATTTTGCTATTAGTTGTACAGATTTAAGAGAGAAGGTATATCTTCATTTACATAGGTCATATAGTTTGAGCTGAAAACAAGGTAATACATATGAAAGCATTGAAAATACTTTTCATCGAGAAATTACTATTCCTTTACAAGTATTTCATAATAGTGTAACTTGAACTTTTTTTTTTTGTTAATGACAGAGTCTCACTATGTAGCCCAGGCTGGCATCACATTGATCTTCCTATCTCAGCCTCCTGAGTGCTGGGGTTATAGCTGTGCACCACTCTGCCCAGCCAAATTCTTTTTTAATGAGGCTGCTTTTTAACAAAAGAAAGCAATGAGGAAACCCTTAATATATTTTAAGAATATACTATTATGAGGGAAAATCACTGATTTGATTTATTTACATGTGCTCAGCATATCTTTTTTGTGTGTGCATATTTGTTTTTTGGTATGATGAAATCTGCTTTTCTTGTCTAAGGTTGGATCCCATCGTGTCCGTATGTCAAGGGGGTTTGAAGCCAATGCACCTGCATTTGACAGGTAGGACTGATTATTTTTACATAGTGCCTACATTTTGAAGAGACTAGTTATATTTACCAATTCATTTAAATATTGTAGCATTAAATAAAATTCCTTATGATTTTAGTTCAGTGGAAGACTGTGATTCCTAATACACTGACTTCAGGGATGATAGTGCTGGAAGTGTAGGTCTTGATCTCTTCGTGTTAAAGTTTCTAGTCTGTTGTCCATTGTGGCAACCACTAGCCATATGCAGCTACTGAACACTTAAAATGTGACTGGTGTTCAAAGACTTAGCACAAAAAAACTGCGAAATATCTTAAGATTTGCTTTATAAATATACCTGCTTAAAAATTTAAAATTATAGATGAATCTGTAATTTTAATCTATGTTATATTTCCTTTGTATGGCACTGCTATATACCAGTGGTGGTGAACCTACGGCATGCATGCCACAGTGGGATATGCCATTGAAAGCTCTAAAAGGCTTGCCATTTCTAAATAGTAGTCTTATGTCCTCAGAGGATACATTTTAATATCTTCCCAAGTGAATCCCTGAGACCTTGTATTGTATATACTATATGCATGTATGTTTTTTCCTAAATATGTATATGTTGAAGTTTGATTTAATAATGAGGCACAGTAAGAGATAAGCAACAAAAACTAAAAATAGAACTATTATAACATTCTATAACATGTTCTGTGAATGTATTCTCTCTTTAAGAGTCAAGACAGCTTATTCAGACAATGAATGATCTTGGTTAACTGAACGTATGGCAAGAGTAATCACAGATAAGAGGAAGCCTGCTCTACAGCCTCTGTATGGGCTGGATGCTAGAGAGGAAAAAAACTAATCTGGGGCCTGTTTTTCAAAAGTTAGAGCTAAGAAAGAGCTCTCTCTGAATACTCCTGAAATCGGGGACCTGTGTGAGGTGTAGCCCTATCCCCACTGCCCCTACTCCTTGCCCTGCTATGCTGATGGCCGTGTTCTGCCTTGTCTGGTGCTAGCCACTCAGAATGGGAAGCTCCAGCAGTGTAAGAGTCTCACTGTCCATAAATCATGAGGAAATGAGTTAGTTGAGTTTTCATCAGTTCAAAATTTTGGAAATGTGTAATGGATATGTACCCATTTGGCAAGTTCTGTGGCTCTAAAGTACTACCCCAGGTTCCTTTTTATAGTGGATTTTTATTTATTGAAAAAGATTATCCTTATCTTTTGATGTATGCTTATGTCCTTTCTTTAACAGGCATTTTAGAACACTTAAGAATTTGTATGGTAAACAAATAATAGTAAATTTGCTGGGATCTAAGGAAGGCGAACATATGCTAAGTAAAGCTTTCCAAGTAAGTAAGATCTTTTCTTCTTCCACTCTGGCCTATGGTCACTTAGAATAGTATAATGATAATCAGATTCTGCCAAGAAGTAAGTTACTTCCTGAACAAAGGATGAGGTACTTCTTGAAACCACTCTTCGGTGCTATTATGATTGAGTTTAAGCTGAAGTCTTCTGAAGTTTGAATTATGGAAAACTTCTGAGGCAATTGACATTATTTTCTAATCTGTTTATTTAATATATATATATATATATATATATATATATATATATATATATATGTATTTTTTTTTTTTTTTTTTTTGCGGAACCAGGGATTGAACTCAAACCCTTGTACTTGCCAGTCCTGGCTCCTACTTAATATTACATAGAAGCAGAAAAACACCCATCCCCCAAAAAATGTTCACTTCACTAATAGATAAATATCAGCCAGTTTCCTTCTTTATTGCCTTGCCTACTTCCAGGAAACCATAGTCATTGTTTTAAAACTATCAAATGGTCAATAGTACATTTGTGTCCATGCAAGACTATACCTTCCTGCATTCAGAGAAAACTTATGTAAAAAGAACTTAAAAATTTGTGAATTCTAAAGAAAAATACAAAATACTTTAATAAATGAGCTAATAATGAATTAAGATGAAGTACAGTGTTATGTAGGATTTTAAACTTACATAAAGTGGTTAGGGTTAAGGAACATTTTGTAAAGTTCATTTCATTAAATCTGAAAGCAACTATTCTGGGCCAATGAGATAGCTCAGCATACAAAGTGTCTACTTAGGCAAATGCAGAGACTGGGGCTAGCACTGCATGCTGCACCAGCCCAGTTCTGTGTTGTGCTGAGCCAGCAACTGAGACTGGGTGTAGTGGCACATGCCTGTAATCCCAGCACTGGGGACACTGAAAACAGGAGGGTAACTATGAGTCTGAGCTGTATAGTAAGACCTTGTACCAGATACATTAAAAAATAAAAAATAAATCATAAAGAATATGTATACACACACACATGCACACGTTTAGCTATTTTTATAACATGTTAAAATAAACATTGTTAATAAACTAAAAATGTATTGAGTGAAAATCTAAAAATCTTCCATGCCTCAAGAGATCTTGATCTCTTTATTTTGAGATTCTGTAATAGATATAAATAATTATTAAATGTTTGTTGTACAAATAAAGTAACAATGATTGGAAATACTATTTTTTTAAACAAAACCAGAATATTATTTAGGTTCCCTGATAGTAATTATGTCACTTGGTCTGTCTGGGATAAGAGTTTTAGAGAGAGTATAAAGTTTTAGAGGACATATCTTTATCAACAAGTAATTTTCCATTTTATTGCCAGTATCAATGAAATCTGTGTGGAATTAATAAAGTTCCAAGGAGCCAGCTAAAGTTGAATTTAAAATATAAGGTTCAAGTTGACAATGAAGCTTAACTTACCTTGCGTGCAGAAGACCCTAGATTCAATCCCTAGAATAACCAAAAAGCAAAAAAAATGTGAAGTTACATTTATAGCATTGAATGCATAAGATAAATTAATATTTAGATAACTTTTTCTTTTTACCTTCAGAGTCATTTGAAAGCTTCTGAACATGCTATAGATATCCACATGGTGAATTTTGACTATCATCAAATGGTTAAAGGAGGAAAAGCAGAAAAATTACATAGTATCTTCAAACCTCAAGTCCAGAAGTTTCTAGATTATGGATTTTTTTATTTCAATGGAAATGAAGTTCAAAGGTTTGATGACCCTGTTTCTCTGTTCTTTAAATTGGTACTTTGCATTCTTAATGTTGGATTGTTAAATTTTCTTACTAGGCCTAGTGATATAGCTCAGCAGCACAGTCCCTACCTGGCAAGTACAAATTCCTGAGTTTGATTCCCAGTATACACACACACACACACACACACACACACACACACACACACACACCCCATTTCTAAAATGTAAAATCTTTTTTGTGCTTAATTTTAGGTTTTTCTTCCTAGTGGATTCAACAAATAAGAATAAAAAATTACATTACTGAGCACATATTATGGGGCTAGTAGTGTACTTAGTTTTTATTTATACCAATAAGGATGAGGAGAAGGATAGCTTCTATTAGCATGCCCATTCACATTTGAGAACATTGAGACATAGACTGTAATCTGCTCCAAATCTTGTAACCTGGAAGTATCAGCACTAGGATTCATCTGGGTCCAGACCTCATGCTGTTACACTTCAGTTTTAAAACTAATGTTTTAATATTCCTTGACCCTAGGAAATATTAATGTGAGAATATAAGTGAAAAACATTGTTTTTACTAAATTATAGAAAGATGTACTTTATAATTAAAATCTTCAGTTTTTACATGTGAAACAGGAAAAAGTAAGTTTGAAAGATTGAGCAAACAAAGCTCAAATTTTTAATTTTTTCAATTTGTATATTTTATTTAGTGACATAACACTTTTATAGGATAGTGAAGAGACAGCAGATCTTAGATTTTTAAACATTCATTCTATAAATATTTGTTTTCATATGTAAAGAACTATGAAGTCATAAATATGAACTACATGTGTGTAATAAATATATAATAATACAGGGCAATATATTAGCAGATATAGAATCCTGATGGTGCAAGTGTGGATGTTCACAGTATAATTCTTTCATCTTTTTAGGATGTTTGAAAACTTTGATAATAAAAAATTAGAGAAGGCGGTGCTACTCATTTGAATTCTTAATTTGTTGTAGCTTCATTTTTGCTGCAAACTGTCTAACTTTATTGAAACTATTACAGGTGCCAGAGTGGTACAGTTCGAACAAACTGCTTGGATTGTCTTGATAGAACAAATAGTGTGCAGGCATTCCTTGGCTTAGAGGTAAAAAAAAAAATGTGTGCCTTGTGCCATATGCTTCTTTGAGTGTTTTGATAATATTTATTTTTATTATTAATTACTTCTCAGAAAATACAAATGAAATTATGTTTCATTGAAGCTTTTTTTTTTTAACTTTAGTCTTTTTTGAGGGACCCAAAATCTCTTTTGGTTTAAATGTTTTATTTGCCCTTTATATTCTTTCTGTAGGCAGCTTGACTCCTACTCTTAAAACCTGGTATTTATTCTAGTCCAGTAATTGCTTCTTTTTGAAAACAAATGTATTTGGCCTTAATTCTCTGGGTTGTCTCTCTTTAAGTCTATTTCACATAGGAAATGTCTGTCTTTACACGTACAGTCCTACAGGGTCATCTTTTTGACAATCTGTGACTTCATCCAGTTTGTCTGGCATTTTCAAATAACCTTCAAAAAAGGGTTGGATGAAAATGAATCAGATTCAACTTCCTATGAGGTTTTTATTTAAGTCATTTTTTTCTTCCTCTTCATATGTCAGACTTCAATACAGCATAAATTCAATTTTAACAGTTTGACAGACTTTGTATCAAGAGTTTCCTGAATCTTCTCTATTGTAAAAATTAGGATTATCAGATAGATTTTAATTTAATTACATAAGAATTTAGCATAATCATTTAGGCATAGTGGCACATACCTGAATACTTGAATTCAGGCTAAGGCAGGAGGATTGCTATGAGTTGGTGGCCAGCCTGGGCTGCATACCAAGTTCAAGGCCAGCCTGTACTATAAAACAAAACTATCTCAAAAACAAAAACAGAAAAACTTAGCATACTTCCCAAGTATTATATAAACAGGAATAGGAAGTAACTGTTACGCTAAGTTTGACCAGAGTATTTGTTAGTTAAAAATGTACAACTGAGCGTCCCTCTCAAAACTGAAATATAAACTGGGCATGGTAGTGCATGCTGAGATCCCTAGCACTTTGGGGAAGCTGAGATAGGAAACCTGCAAGTTTGAGCCCATTCTAGGCAATTTAACAATTTATAAAGACCCTATCTCAAAAATTTACAAAGAGCTAGGGATATAATTCAGTGTGAAGTCCCTCAGTTTAATACTAGGTACTGTTTTTTAAAAAGTGTATAAAATTCTCCGCAGAAATGCATTTTTTAATGTAACTAAATTTTGCTGCTTTATTTTTGAAATCTGTCATTGTTTACCATTATTATTTAGAAAACATGTCATAGATGAAAAATGAAAGAAGGCATGTTGGTTAGTTAGATAGTTTATCACATGGCTCAAGTGTATTTCAGCCTCTGGTTTTAAGTGGCTGGATGCAATTACATGGTTTCTGTGTAAGCTTATTGAAACACTTGAAACTCTTAGTAAGAGTAGAACAGGTGTTTTCAGGATATACCCTAGCTGAGTTTCACACGGTTAGATGTGAAAATATAATAGCATTTGGTTGGCTGGTTTACAAAATCTACTGCTAAGATATGAAAAACCAAATAGTAAGATAAATTAATTTATCCCATTACATTGAAGAGAAAAAGATTTAATTAATAAAAGAGATCTGGAGAACTTACCTTGTTCTATTCTACTTGCTGACAAAGAACAGCTCTGGTATAAGAAGGATGTAATAAAATGAACCTATTGAGGTTAATATTATTTTAATTATAATTCTTGATACTCTTACTTAACAGATAAAAATTAAATGGAAAGGCATTAAGTAAAAATGCAAGGGATAGATATTATTAGAAAAACAGACTGGAGGGGCCAGGGAGATGGCTCAGTACAATAAACACTTGCCTGGCAAGTGCAAGGGCCTGAGTTCAATCCCTGGTTCCACCAAAAAAAAGGAAAGAAAAGAAAAACAGACTAGATAGCAGTTATATCTTATTTGTACCAAATTTCAAGTCTAGGAAACACACAAAGTGAAAATGGGTAACTTCCTGAACACTAATGGTTAGTTAGAATGGAATTCTGGTGGCCCAAAAGTCCATCAGTTTCTTACAGGTTGGGTTTTTTCTGGTTCTCCTTTATCTACATTATTGTTAAGATTGTATATGTGAAAGAGCCATCATGGCCGTATAGTTAGGGTGTAATGTATTTTCTTTTATTTTGCAACAACTTAATAGTGGCCTTTTTTTTTCTCATCACCTCTTAAACTTGTAGAACTAAATCTGAAAGTTAAGGAAACTTCTGTATATATTTGGTCATATTTTTTCTTGGTTAAAATGTCCACTCTTAATTAATTAGGTTATTTAGGTGAGCAAGGAAAACTAGTCTGATTTATACAGATATTTTTCTTTTTTGCAGAACTGGGGGTTGAACTCAGGCCCTTGCGCTTATCAGGGAAGCACTTATTCCCCTGAGCCATCTCCCCAGCCGCAAAAACAGATACTTTAAAATTGGTTTTAACATTTAACCTGAAATCAATTCCCTAATGTAAGGGAATACTAAATTACTTGTCATTTTCATTGATGTGGCATTTACTTTAAAAATTGCAATGTTGGAAAAGTTAACACTTAGTAAAATGTTAATATTTTCAAAGTCTAGTCATTGTATTATAAATGTTTTTATTCTACTAGTCATGATTAATTGATTATTATACTTACACGATCTATCATACTTACTATTTTAGATGCTCACTAAACAATTGGAGGCTCTTGGCTTGGCTGAAAAACCTCAGTTGGTGACTCGCTTTCAAGAAGTTTTTCGGTCCATGTGGTCTGTGAATGGCGATTCAATCAGTAAGATATATGCAGGCACTGGAGCTCTTGAAGGGAAGGCTAAGGTAGATCCAGATCTATGATATATTACTAAAGATCATCTTTTTCCTCTGTTAACAAAGCTTTTAAATGGCCTTTTTTGAACTAAAAGATGTTTTTAAGTTAAGATACATCTATTTTAGAATTCTGTTTTATCATGCTTTTTTTTTATCCCTCTTTGAAATCTACTTCTGTAGTAGGCTCTAATGACTGAATGAATGTAGATACTTACTTAAGTTTGGGGGCAATAGGCATATATAACATATATAGTCATTTAGTAATAAGTCACTATATGTTGCTTATTTTTTATGCTTTACTTTTTAGATTCTTGATACTGATTTTAAATATTATTTCAACAATAATATAATAAATATAATATAATAATAAAGTGTTGTCTCACTTGGTTTTGTGTCTGTTACATTGACACAGTGCATATTATTTAAAGAAGTGTGACAAATGCTGGATGAACAAATAAGTTTGTTGACAGTTTATATAATATGGACTATAAGCTCAGCCTTACCAGAGCACAATTATTTAGTTTTTATTATTTTACTTACTTTACTAACCTGTAAAGGAAGCTGAGAAGGAATGTGCCAAAAATATGGAAGACATGAACCTAACTATAATTTTGGGCCTCATCATTAAATTTTAATTGCTATTATTATGCGTAGGCTACTTTTATTTCTCCTACTGACCATTACTGTGGTATTTTAAGACTGTACTTGGGATATTTTTCACTGTTTTTATACTTAAATATTGTTAAACTTTTTAAGAGATCTTGATCTCACTTGATTTGTTAACATTCAAAATTTATATACCCCCTAAAATATTTCAGGAATAGAAATAAGAATAATAACTAGTTTAGAATTTTCTTTCAGCTTCTTTAATACAGCAGCTGAAATTCTGTAAATACCATTTGTCATCTCCCAGATTTCTTTCACTTTCCAAATCTTCCCTGTCTTCTGAATTTCATAAAATGCCATGCCTGTGCCCACAAGTATTGGCCTTGCCTGGAGTTCCTTCAGCTCAGTTCTTAGGAGAAATTTGTATTGGCTTTTACAAATATTTACTTCTTAAATAGTTAAACTTTCATTCATTCCTTTTAGATTGAGAACATAAATCTCACAATTAGTTACTTTCTACAATGGTTGCTTAAATATATTCTTTATATTCTTCTGCCTTTCTGTTTCTTTTGTGACTAAGACAATATATGTACAGAGGTTACATATATTTTCAGTGGTCTTTTACCTTTAATGTATAGTTATAAAATCTTTATTAAATATACTAGTCTGAATTGAGCTAAAATCTAACATCTGAACTGCTTTCTTTTCCTTTCTCTGGGTTCCTTTTGATTAATTGCCTGATAATGTGAATGGTGAGTGTTTTTTCAATAATTTGTATATGTATATGGAAGGGAAAGAACATTTAATAAGTGCCAGATTTAAGTAGCTAATTAAATATAATGGCATTCATTTAGTGGCATTTAAGAAAATTGGCTTTTTATTCTGAGATGTCTAATTACTCTTACTAGTTTAGGGGACAAATACTACATATTGCAAACTAAATTATTTTCTAAAAGGCAAGAAGTTTTTTTGAAGAGGTTTTTAAAAAAAATAATTTTTGGTACTCAAAACTGTATGATCAAAATAAAACTTTGTAATAACCAATATCCCTAAGTAAACTATATGGTCATTGAAAGTTATAATTAGATCTCATTGTAATGTTTTATTTTTATTAGTTATATGGGCAACAAAATGACAATATACAAACTAAGCTTATGGCTAATATTTATGAGCTGTAACTATAAATTTCTCATTAGATCCTCAATCTTAGATTATGCTTTGGTTTTAGCTAATGTCAGTTATTTAGGAGCGGTTTTATTTTTCTACTATCAAAGTAACTTAAGGCTTTTATAGGATTCTTTAACTTCCATACATCATCTTTCATTTCTCTAATCTTTACATACTCCACCCCCACCTCTAAAAGAAGTATAAGAAGGAGATCCTTGTTTTAAGTAAGGACATTTCTGTTTATTTTATTTTTAATAAAGTTTTAACATTTAGTGCTCTAACACTATTAGATATAGTTATAGCACTTAGTTTTTTATTGTTTTGTGCAGAACTAGGGAAATACATGGCAATATGGGAAATGAAACAGTGACATCTTGAGATCTTTTTAAGTGGGTTATAAATTCAAGATATAATATTAGATCCTTTTTTATACTAAAATCATATAAAACCAATTTGAAGTTGTATGATTAACATTGTTTAGAATAAAAACTCATACTCTTTTGTCCCTCAACAGGGTGGAAAGTTAAAAGATGGTGCTCGTTCGGTCACCAGAACAATTCAGAATAACTTCTTTGACAGCTCCAAGCAAGAGGCCATTGATGTCTTGCTACTAGGAAACACTCTCAATAGTGATTTAGCTGACAAGGCTCGAGCACTTTTAACTACTGGGAGTTTGCGTGGTATGCAACTTATTTTAATTACTTTTTTGTTACTTATGATAATAGTCTAAGAGAAACCTGTAAACTTATTTACAGAAATAATTTTTAGATGGTAGTTAATTAAAACAGTTTTAAAAAAATTTTCTGTAAAGGTGATTTTTTTTTTTAAATGGCATTCACCAATGGTAGTTTGTCTCTTTTAAAATATATCCTGGCTAAATATTCTCTTCAATAGATTATGATTGAGAATAGCCTATGTATTTCTAACTTTATCATCAGGATTTCATAGAATATTCAGCAAACACTTACAATCCATTAATCTCATTATATAAAAAGGATTTATCAACAAAAACCATTACCTATATTAGTTATTTTTCTAATCTCTATCCCACATTTTTCTTTAACTTTCTTTTTTTCGTTTTTGTTTCAAATAAACATTACATTATATTAATAATTTAAGATGGTGCTTATTATTGGTCACACCAAACACTATTACCAGTTTTAGTATCTGAAATAAATATATCATTTTCAAGGTAGATTTTTTTTAACCTTGCCTTATACATCTTTTATTCAGATGAAAAGGATATGAGCTTCTCATATCAGTGAGGCCATAAAAATATCATGAGAAAACTCCACATTTATTACAGACTTAATAGGTTAGTCTCCCTTTTTTCCTCCAAGCTTCATTAAAAATGAAAAAAATAAGACTTCTTTAATTTTATTTTTTCCCATTTTAACTATATAGCATTATGAACTTTTTTTTCTGATTGTACCAAATCAAATTTTGTATTTCCTTTTTCAAATAGAGGAAAACTATTCCTACATCATATAGCTTCTTCTTGGTTATTTGATCAAGTAGGTGATAACTGACTGTCAGAATTCCACATGGCATCCTGAAGGTAGGACAGCTAGCTTCAGGGATCTGTAAGCAGGCTGGGGGACTGAGATCTACTCAGACTCAAAAAGAAATCTGATCTAAGGTACTACTTTCGACTTCAGGCTTGCTTTCTGGCTTCCAAAAGTAGAGACTGACTTATCTGTGTTTTGTCACCTCTTTCCACCTGTGCCTGCTTTGATGTGGAGGCTTTAATAAGCAACAATTGAAAGTAAGTGGTTGAAGGAAAGTAAAGCAAGGTACCCAAGTAATTCCCAAACTTGAGCATCAGTTTTTTTAGTTTCCTGCACATTTTACTATTTATGCAAACACATTTTACTATTTATGTAAAATGTGCCTTTAAATATAAAAAGTACAGTCAATTCTGCTATGATGCTTGTCCTGAGACTAGAATTTGTTCCAACATGGTTGATATATTAGGGAATGATTGAGCATAAAACCAGTTTTGCATGAGCTTATACTTGATTTTGCTAGCAAGCAACATTAGGTAAATTTTTAAAAATATACCAAACAGAACCAACATGGGGGTACAAATGTATAAAATGCTCATATACTCATGTACACACCTGACAAATCTTCCCTACTCCCATTTAGCACATCTCTTATAAGACATATTCTTCCACATCTGTTGTTTTCTGATGAGTCTTCTGATATCATTCATTATTCACAATTATTCCTTTCTGGTGGCTATTGCTACAAGACAAATTCATATTTTTCAAGATGAAGTGTCTTGTTTATTGTAGTAGTCATGCATTCATAACCATGTATGATGCATAATGCTGTGCTGCTTTTTTGGGTTCCTATCTTTGGTGTGTCACTATTGAAGTTTTTGAATATGGTGCCCCAACCCCATCTTTCCTGTTAGCTTCATGGGAATTTATACAGATTTACATAATGTGTGATAATTTTCAAATACATATGTTTTGTTATTGCTGAACTTATGGTACTTACCAACTGGTGAGTCCCAGAAAAAATAAATAAATAAAAGTACATATTAGGATAGTACATTCTGTATCTTCAGTATCCTTTAACTTCCCAGGTTCTCATTTGCACATGTAAACAGACACAAGAGCAGCTAAAAAGCAGATGTAGGAACTTCTGATTGTGAAATGCAGTGACTGTAGGATTTCCTCCAATACAGAGGGTTTGTATCTGTTATTGTCAGTTATTTATAATCCTTGGTTTCCTATAACCATCAGAGAAAATATCAAGCATCAAATTGATTTATAAGAATAAAGTGAACCATCTCAGAATGTTTTATCATAACACTCTAGATTTTGACTTGTCTTACTAATGATTCTTTGTTTTCTTCTTGATGCATCCATAGTTTCTGAACAGACATTACAGTCAGGTACAGTATAGAAAAATCAATCTGTAAATGAAAAACATTTTTATTTTCTAAAGGTGATACTGTATGCAAATAGAGGTACAATTGAAGACTTTCTCATTTTGTTTTTTTTTTATTAATTTTATTGAAAAACAAATAGCATTGAGACAGTTTCAAAACCGATTAATAGGACAGTTTCAATAATAAATTGCATATTGTTATCTTCTTAATGGTTATTCATAATACAAGATGCAGACATGATATCATGTCCAAATACTATTAGTACAGATCTTTCTTATTGAATTAAGAGAAAGTAGCTGTATATCTATACTATTTTGTATATGCAGTTACAAAATGGTCCTTCATTTGTATCCCCTTTTGTGTTTAGTATTTTAGAGATGGGTATATTGCCATTTAAATATTGTAGGTGCGTGAATTCAGCAAAATAATCCAATATAGTCCAGTAGTCCATAATAGTAGTGGGTTATCTGTAGGACTGGCAATGTCAGAAGTCATTGACTTGAGCCTTTCACAACTCAACATATTAATAGGGCTTTTTTACTTTTTATATCTCATTTCTATACTTTTCTGCTGGATGGTTAAGACCAAGATAAAGCAAGACCTATATAACAAAAAATGTAACTTTTGTATCTGATAAGGTCAGCATCCTGTAACCCTGTACCATAGTTTTCAGATCCTTTGTCAGTGTCAGCCATGTGGATAAGTCATCATTTTGTCCTTAGAATCTAACAAGTTAATTGATATTTTTTACTCTGAGTAAAGCATTTTAAGTTTGTGGAAATTAAGTGTTTCATTGAGAAGGAAATATATAGTACCTATTCCTGCATCAAAAGCTTAATTACAAAAGAAATATTTAGCTAGTTTTCATTTCACTTTTTTATTTCTTTGAACATTCTTAGTTTTATACTTTATTCTTAATTAGCTACTGGAAGAAGCCCAGGTATTTATTTTAGATTAATTTCTAAAGGTATATCTGTGCTATATATGACTGACTACTCAGTAGTCCTTTATGTACAGTACATAAGAAAGCATCGTCTCATCTTATTCTTTGTGGGTGGCGTATTTTCTGGAACCATAGACCTCCACTAAAATATGTTCTTAAATTCATTAATAGTGAAAAGCACCTAGGTGACTTAACAAAATCAGAAGAGTTAAGAGATAAAAGTTGCTGAGAGATGGTAGTTACAGTTATAGTTCCCGCTACTCAGCACGCTGAAACAGGAGGATTGCAGGTTTAAGCTTAGTCTAACCAACTTATCAAAACCCTGCCACAAAAGGAGAAGGGCTGAAAATGTAGCTCAGTGGTAGAGCTCTTGCCTAACATGCAAAAGTGCCTATCCCTAGTACCACCAAAAAAAAAGCTTACTGTTTGTCTTGGCTATTTAATCATAGAAATCTCACCTCTTAATTCTCTGGACAAGGATTATGTTCTGTCTTTAAGATGAATTTATCTGCCTGGCAAGTGCAAAAACCTGAGTTCGATCCCTGATACCACATGTCATGGCATGGTGGCGCACACCCGCAATCCCAGTACTGTTGAGGGTGAGGCAGAAGGATCACTATGAGTGCAAACTTCATAGAAAGACCCTATTTCCAATAAATAAATAAATAGAAATTTTAAAAAATGAATATGATTTGTTTGCCTAGTTATTGTTCTGAATCTTTTGAGAGGCTGTCGGTTATACGTATTTGTCTTAGAGTAGGAAAGGGAGCACTTGGCTATGTTCTTGGGTGACATAATGAACAGTGCTCTGAAATGATACAGCAAGTAGAGATGGACATCTGTTTGAGCACAGACTCATATCTTGAAGTACATAAAGTTTCCTATGGGTTCAGAATAGACCAGGAGTGTGTGTGTGTGTGTGTGTGTGTGTGTGTATGTATAAAATTTTATTCCCTTTTAAAAAACCATTTGACTTTATTCATAGTCAGGCCAACTGTTTTTTTCACTCTGATCTTTGCTATCCTGCCAAGTATCTTAAGCCGTTTGATCATAAAACTTACATCTTCACATAAGGTAGAATATAAAAGCTGTTTTCATAGTATTAACATTGTCAGTGAATTCCTGGTGATAAACCATAGCAATAGAAAATGGTTTTTATCTAATTACAGTCAGCTTTCAATTAGCCAGACTAATAGGTGAGAAGAAATAATCCGTTTAATAATCTGCATTTATTACCACCCACACCCTCTCCATGTAATTCAGTAAACAGAGGATCAGAAATCTACATTAGTTCTCTTAGAAATCCTCCTAATCAGCAGTTCTTTCTGGGGAGTCCACAGGTTAAAACTGCATTTATAATAATACTCAAGTGTTACTTCCCCCCGTTCATTTCCTCAGGAGATTGCTATTTCTTAATATTATAAAATAATAAATATCACTAAGATTATATGGCAAAAGTGAAAGTAGATTTGATTTATTTTTCTTCTTACCAGTTAATTGCAAATTAAATACAAATTCTGTGGTTTTAGGTTGAGGTTCTATTTAGAGTCTCTCTACTTTTAAGCACCGATGTGGAATGTAGTTTAGAAGAGGGAAGAGATAGATGATAAACAACAAATATGCAAGAGACCCAAGATTCAGATTACATTGAACATTTGTCCATTCAGTAATAACGTATGAAGTGCTCACTTTGGGCTAAGCACTCTTTTTGTTGCTCAGAATACTGCAATTAACAAATGAAGCCAACATTTCTATTCTCCTGAAGTTTCCATTATCAAAAGGGGATAGTTATAGGAAAAATAAATAAAATACAGGTTGAGTATCCCTTATCTAAAATATTTGGGGACATAAGTGATTCATGTTTCATAAGTTTTTTGGGAATCTTGCATGATACCACTACACTGTCAGCGCTGTTCATAAGTTTTTTGGATTTTGGACCTTTTCATAGATTTTACCTCTTCAGCATCCCTTACCTGACATTCTGAATGCTCCTCAGCATCATGTTGGTGCTGAAACTTTTCAGGTTTGAGATGCTCAGCCTATGTACAGTTTCTAGGGAAAAATTAGTAAGATGGGAATAATGGTAGTTAAGAAGGTAGTCAGGGAAGGCCTCACTGAAAACACCTGCAAGATGTAGGGCAGAGTATTGCAGGACAGCCACCCAAAGGCCTTGTGGTAGGAGCAAGACTTTTGGATCAGCAGGGGGACCATTGGGTGGACAGGAAGGGTAGAAGATGAGGGCAGAAAGAAGGCAAATTATTTAGGGCTTTGTGGACCATTGTTCAGAATTTTGGCTTTTATTTGGAGTAAGATAGGAAGCATTTAGACTTCATTTTTAGATATGTCGTTGCCGTCCATAATGTCTGTCTTTGTCAAGGAGCCATTTTTCATCAAGCTACTTAAGCAATAGCTAGAATCTTAAATGTAAATGTTCTTAAGTGATTTTGTTTGAGGGAGAATTTTGTATTTTTTATCAACTTTATATAAATTGTATGAAAATCAGTCACAGTATTCCTAAAAATGTACAGTTCTTAGGCTTTGTACGTTATAATACAGTGTATTATTTCATTGAAAAAGAAGTCTGCATGTTTCATGTTGCTATAGTAATTTTTAGTACTCTCGTTTCAAACTTAGGTTTATTTGATTTTACTGATTTTTTTCTTGTTGGATAATTGCCCCTGCTGGTGCTGCTGTCAAGGCTGTGCCTGTGCATGTGGCCCTGTGTGCTTGTGCTAGTAATTGTGCTTCCCAGGCTTCCTCTCTCAGTTAAGAAAATAAATTTTCCTAAATGCTTTAATGCAGCTAAAATTCTATTGTATCTTGTTTCTGATTAGCATCTTCAAAAGTACTAAAGAGCATGTGTGAGAACTTCTACAAGTATTCAAAGCCGAAAAAAATTCGAGTATGTGTTGGGACCTGGAATGTGAATGGTGGAAAGCAGTTTCGCAGCATTGCTTTCAAGAACCAGACGCTCACTGACTGGCTTCTTGATGCACCCAAGTTAGCTGGCATCCAGGAGTTTCAAGGTTGGCTTTTTATAACTCAAGCCTAATTAAAATCCTGACCACAGTTTATTGATCCAGAAAATAAAAGTAGCACATCAGAGTATACATTAATTCATACAGTAGACTTTTAACTTTTTTATAAATTTGAAGGCCAGTATGTTCATAGATTGAATCAGTTAGTCTTACCTCTTTTATTTCTAGACCTTTGTTTTCTATTGGTTAAAAGTACATAATGGCAAAATAAAGACTATATTTGACCAAAACATTACAAAAACAGTTTGCAATGTATTAATTTATTGAATCTGTCCTGTTAATTTGTCTTGAAACTATCTCATTGCTATTTGTTCTTCAATTAAAAAAAATTATATTTGATAATTGATTCTTAGGGAATAGGGATTCATATGTAAATGGATATCTTTAAATGCAGTTGTGCGTATAAGAAAAATTAGTTTAGTTTTCTTTTAAATCAACCTGAATGTAGGTTATTTTGTAATTGATAATTTCATTTTTTTAAAGACTAGCATGTCCCATTTTATAATTATAGCCCTCTGTTTAGTTAAATGTCAGAAGAATATGGTGGCTTGTCCCTATAATTCCCCACTCACAGAAGGCTGAGGCAGGAGGATTTTCCTGAGTTTGAAGCCAGCCTAGATGACATAGTAAGTCTAAAGCCAGCCTGAGCAACATAGCAAGACTTTGTCTCAAAACGAATAAAAACAGGTTGGTTTGTGAGCAGAATTACAAAATTTGTGATACTTGTTGGTACCTGTAATTTAATGATACCAGTTTATCCTTGTCAAATCTTGATTGTCATTCATTTAGGTTCTCTGCCAAGCTGTTCAATCAGAACCAAACATTTTAGCTGAGAATCTTTTCATTATCATTTTGATTAAAATCAGGAATTTAAGACCTTCCTCTTTTTAAAAACCAACATTAATTTATTTTAAAAGTATGTAATTACCAATATTACTATGAAGGTCATGTGTATAAGAAATAGAACTATGTGACACAGAGCCTCTTTTAATCAGCACATAAGATGTCCTGACCCTTCCCCTAGACTTTCTATTAAGATGCCCCTTTTAACTTAGATTAATCCAAGTTCCTGGAAATAGGAGTAATAACAATAGTAATAAAATACCTAGCTGACACTATCATTCTAAGCACTTAGCACTTTTAAATTAGCCTTATCCTATACCTATTCTGACACTGTTTAGATTAGTTTTACAGATGAGGAAACTGAGATGCAGAAAGGGAAGTAACCTGCTCAGGGTCATGCACAGTAGAAATGACCTCAAATTAAAGATAGCAGGAAAGAGGCATTTATCATGTTCAAATTTTGGAGACCATAACCTTAATGTTTTGGCAGGTTACTTAGGTTTTATAAAGCCTCAGTTTACCCTCTATAAATAAAAGATAAAATTATTTTAGAAGTCATTGGAGCTATGTACACTATGGCACTCAGTGAATTAATTTTACTTCTCAGTACTCGTAGGCTTTATAGGCTTATGAGGCAATTTACCCTCATTTCTGTAGATGTGGGCCCACTTAAGTGCTTCCAGGTTGCTTCTCTGAAACAGCTTACTTAAGGCCATGTGTTCATAGACTAAATTAGTCCCTGTTATTTCTGGATTGATTTTTAGTTGGAACACCGTTGTGGTCTTCAAAAGATCAAGATCGTGGTCTTCAAATTTGAATGTGGAAAATCCCTCCCAACTGTTATCTATACTTTGAAATAATTCCTTAACCACTTTATTTTTTGTGCTTTTTTGAATAATTCCTTCACCTCTACAGTTTTGATCTTAGCCTTTAGAAGTGGTTTATTTCTCTGCTGTATGGTACAAACTCTAGTAGGAACTCTTTCAAAATGATTTCTGAAAAATACCTAAGGAACTCCAAAGATAACAATCTTAAGGAAATTTAAAGGATTTTAATAAAGAATAAAATTATAATGTGATCTCCTAAATTATTGCATTTATTATGTATTTGGTTAAACTCAGTGAAAATGCATTTTTATGATATTTGGTATTGTGTTATATAGGATTTGGCCTTTAACTAGGGCAGTATTTAAAATTATTTCCTGGATGCTTAATTATAGATAAAAGAAGTAAACCAACAGATATATTTGCAATTGGTTTTGAAGAAATGGTAGAGTTGAATGCTGGAAACATTGTGAATGCCAGGTAAGCTGCAAGATAACAACACTGCAGTTTTTTGTTTATGATATGGAGGATAGTAACTAAAACATTGTTAAAAAGGTAGATTGAGATATGTGAAAGGTACTTTTTAAACCATAAAATAGCTGTTCTGAAGTATTTTGTTGTGAGGATTCTCTGTTCCTTAAAATATTGAGAATGTCAAATAACTTTTGTCAGGGTTACATTTTTGATATTTATTATGTTACAAATTAAAACTGAAAAAATTTTAAGATTTAAAGTTAACAGTAGCATCCAAGCATGGTGGCACATACCTATAATCTCAGTATTCAGGGTGACTTAGGCAGAAGGATTGCCATGAGTTGAAAGCTAGTCTAGGCTGCATGGTGATTCAAAACCAACCTGTATACTGTATTAACCAAGATGATGCTTGGTGTTACATAACAAGATGTGTCAAAATCTGAAAGGTCTGCATTGCTAAGTAAACCCAGCGAACTTTTCCAAATAACCAACACAAAGTGATAATTAATCATGCAAGGTAAAAGATGAGTGAACTTCTTTAGAAATATAGAATAAGGAGCGATACATAGAGCCGAAGGAGAACTGTTGTCTCTCATAAATTCCAGCAAGCTGAGATTCAAGGCTGCAGTTAACAGCTTCTCCTTCTGGCTTTCCCTGTTGTTGTTTCATCCCTTGCTTGGGATATTAATGGCTAGCATTGTGTAAATATAGTGTTAGGTAAATAAATGCCTGAAGTCAAAGAGTAGTTTGTGTTCACCAAAGTAGTTATACACATTCCTTAGCCTACCTTTGGCCCTCAATAAATGTGAGATATTTCTGTGGCTCTGGGCCCACTTAAAGACTAATCTCAGTGATTCCTCTAAAGCTGTATTCATTGTGTCTTCTCAGTCAGTTGTTTCTTTCGGCACTGACCAATAACATACAACTGTAGTATAAACAAAGCATAAAAAGTTCATTGATATGGTTTCAGACTTTATTTTACAAACAACTGTTCAGACACCATTTGTTGAGTTTTGGTATACAATTAGAGAAGAAATTACCTGGAAAGGTCATTAAGATACTTTCTTTTCAAGTAGGTATACTTTTTTTTGAGACAGTCTTGCTGTGTACATACTTCCTCATTCAGCAACTAATTAATTAATAACAACCACAGGAATAGAACTTTGTCATTACTCAGAGAATGTCTGTGTTGGAAAGATGGGACTCAGGATTTGAGTTAAATAAAATAATACTGTTTTTTGTTTAATCAATGACATTCTTAAGGGAAGAGGCATTTTTTTACAAGTACATGACTAGATTTTGTATAGTTTGGAGCCTGGCTTCAGTAAAGAGAATCAATACCTGTGGCCATTACTGATGGTACCTTCAGTAAAAATTTTAGTCATTATACTGGAAAAGAAAATAATTTTGACACCATTGGCTTGAGGAATCACCAGGAATATTGCCTCCAGACAATAGCAACAGAACTGCTCTGAAGCCATAATACACATACAAATTATATAAGTGAAATCTAAAATGTTTTGTTTTAATATAAGGTTTGCTTTTAAATGTCAGTAGTTCTCAGTAGTTGTGACATTTTTAAAAATGTCTACAACATAATTATGGATTGAAATATGGAACAGCCATCAATATTGTATTAGCAAGTGTTTTCTTTGCCAAAGTGAGTAACAATTCAATCAGGAAAGTAGAAATCTGACTTCACTCATTTTGTTATTAGAGTAACTTTCCTGAAGATAAATATTTTGCTGCTAAAGTAGAATATATTCTTATTGTTTCTGATACCAAACAGATTGGTTTATTACTTGTCTAAGTAGAATGTAATAAAATGTTTCATTAATAGAAATAGTCATTTAGCCAATATCCATTGATCATATACTCTTGGTAGTAAATATATACTTTTGTAAATAAAATGTACAGAAATCCCTGTCTTCAGTCTGGGAATATAGCTCAGTGGTATAGCATATTTGAGGCCTTGGGTTCAATTTCAGCACTACAGAACAAGCAAATGTGCTTTTGTAGGATTTGCATTCTAGCTGAGACAATAAACAATAACTATAATTTAAAAAAAGCTATAAAATTTGTTTTAAAAAAGATACCGTGGAAAATAAATGACAGGAATAAAGACTACATCTATGAAGGTAGGCTATGTTGGCAGTTTTAAATGGAATGAAGATTCTGTTTATTTAGAAGATGACTTGTTGACTTGAGGAAAAGATGGTGTTGTCATTCTCTTTCCTAAATTCACGTTAAAAAGTGGTGGGGTTATGGTAGGGAAGGGAGCCCATGTTTAGAGGTGAAATGCATAGTACTAGATAGATGGAAGTGAAATCATATACTAGTTTCCACTTAACTCTTGTATGATCTGGAACAGTGAGAAAAGAGTGTTCTCATTTGGAGGTTTCTAGGCTTACTCTTCAAAGATAAAAGGACTCACACATTTATTCTTTCTTTTATGAATAATATTGCAGAGGAATTGCCGTTGGGATGCTGACATTACAAAATCAACATTTTGCACCTCCTAATGAAATATGAGCTGAGTAGTGTTCATCAGCAGATGCAGAATTCTTAGGAGAGGGCGTAATGAGAACTGTTAGGCTCAGCCATTTGTAACATTGCAGAGGTGATGCTCTTCTTGCCATGGTGCAGTGAATGGCGTAACATCACCCCAGAGGTTATTCTCCCCACCATCATAGACATTCAAACATGTTTCTTAAGCAACCTCCTGCAGCAGGCAGTTTAGAGGAAATAGTGAGGGACAGAGAGACAAGTGGGGTAGTTATGAGGGTTGGTAAAGGATTGAAAGACATAAGCAAATACATTGTGTAGGTCATGTTTGGCCTGTTTTAAAGAAACAAACCAGGCACAGCTCGGCTAGTGAGTTAGAGTCAAGGCCCACCACGCTGGAGAGACAGTTCCCTGTGGTCCCAGGTCCCACCTCACAGCTCAGCTTGGCTGGTGAGTGAGAGCTCCAGGCCCGCCATGCCAGAGGCAGTTCCCAGTGGTCCCAGGTCCCACCTCGGGGCCCAAGTCCCAGCATGGCTTGGCCTGTAAGTGAGAGCCCCAGAGGTCAGTGCTATACAAAATGACAAAGACAAGGAGAAAAATGCAATCACAGGAGTCGAGTCCACCAGTAACTGCAGAGGACACTAGCTCAGCTGAAATGAATGAATTAACAGATACGGAAGCAGAGGAACAACACCAGAAAGGTATAGAGGAACTCAGAGGAGTATTAATTCCTGACATAAAAAAAGAAATATCTGAATACATAGCATCTGAAATAAAGAATCAAATGCAGAAACATCAGAGGGAAAAACCAATGCTCACCCAGAACAAGTGCAGAGAGCACTATTCCAGCTGAAACATATGAATTAACAGCATCTGAAGCAAAGAAACAAAAGCAGAAGGGTCATGAGGAACTCAAAGCAGAAATGATCTCTGAAATCAAAAAATTCTTTAAAAAAAAAAGAATTCTTTGAAATCATGGCATCTGAAATACGGAAACAACTCTGAAATATGCAAAGGAAAACCAATTTGAAAGAAACTCTGCAGAAAAAGAATTAATAACTACCTTTAAAGAAGACATGGACAAAGAAATAGAGACCAGAAATATGATGGATTCCTTGAATGAGCAGTACAGAAAAAAAATAGAATGCATAAAACAGAGTCAAAGAGATATAGAAGAACTAAAAATATCAATCACGAGTCTACAAAACCATTTGAGTGAAAGCGAAGACAGAGTTTCATATCTTGAAGACACTGGTGCAGCTAGTGAAGTATACATAGTGAATGGCATATGCTGCAGGATACTAATCAGCTTTTCTTCTGGATGGTTAACAACCTAAGTTCACAGATCAAAGTTGGAGAAATAGAAGAGCCACAAGGCCAGCCAACATTTTGGCCCTAGCCTTTCAAGGTCAGCAAAGACTCAGGACATAGGAGAACCTGTACTGCAACATCATGAAACTCAGTTGAGCTCCAAATTTTCTGAACAAGGAGA
>PVKA01032696.1:0-25068 GCA_004027165.1 Ctenomys sociabilis
GCAGTGGCCCACTGAGACCCACAGTTTTCTTATCACAAGAGTCGTGTAGTACAAAACCGTCTCCAAGTCACTGGGGTCCACCCACCTATCTCTGCATTCAGAACAGATACAGAGATACATCACTTTTAATTAGCTTAAATTAAGTACAATTTACATAAAATAAATTTCACCAAAGTTTAGCCCTTCATTTAGTGAGTTTGACAAATAGATATTGACGTGTACCCACCGCCACCATCAGGACACAGAAGATCTCTGCACCTGCAGCACTTCTTTGTGGTTCTTGGGCTGCTTCTTGCTTTGCTTTGCTTCACCTCTACAGTCTGTGTCCCCTCCCTCCCCTCCCCTCCCCTCCTTCCTGGCAATGCTGATCTGAGTTTTGCCCCTGTAGTTTTGCCATTTGCAGAAAATCACAGCAATAAAATGATTAAAAATGTACTCTTGTGCTTGGCTCCTTTTTTGTTTAATCATAAAGCTTTTATTTATCAAATCAGTAAGATTTTCTTCTTCAAAGGTTGCTTTATTAGATATCATAAAGGGTTTTATTAGTGCACATTTTTTAATACAGAATAATGGGATTCTTTAGGAGACAGGTCCAAGCACAGTGACATTTTGATTACTTTCGTTCTGATCGCCCCCTTTCTCCCCTCCCCCTGCTTCTTCATCTCTAAATGTACACCTTCTAGGGCCAGGCAGAGAGCTCACTGGACTAAGCACCTGCACGGCAAGCACAAGGATCTGGGTTCGATTCCTTGTACCACATGCCGTGCCTGCCCCATCCAGGCCCACCAAGCTGGCCACCAAGACCAGGCGTGGTGGTGCAGGCCTATAATCCCAGCCCTGGGAAGAGTGAAGTAGGAGGATTTCTATGATTCCAGCTGCATATCAAGACCCTGTACCAGATAAATAATTTTTTTTGAAAAATTTTACTTTCTAGTTTCCTGTCATTTTTGCTTTATTTTATTTTTTTATGTTGCTCTTATAAGAGAAAACATGTTATCTTTCTGAGTTTGGCTTATTTTGCTTACTATGATGATCTCCATTTACACGCGTTTCTCTCACATAATATTGTTTCATTCTTCTTTACTGTCCCTGGCCTTTCACTTAGCATAAGGTTTTGAGAGTTTTCATGTTGTTTCTCTTGCACCACTTGTTCATTTCTTTTTCACTGCTGTGTAGTATTCCATGTGTGAATATGAAATACATACATTTATTCATTTGCCAGTCAGTGGGCAACTGAGTTGTTTTCAATTTAGAACCAAAATAAGTAAATAGATAAATATATATATTTATTAATAAATATATTTATTAATAAATATATTAATAAAGCCACTATGAACCTTTAAATATAAGTCTTTGTGAGGACTTCTGTTTTCAGTTCTCTTGGATGCAC
This sequence comes from Ctenomys sociabilis, assembly GCA_004027165.1. Taxonomy (NCBI): domain Eukaryota; kingdom Metazoa; phylum Chordata; class Mammalia; order Rodentia; family Ctenomyidae; genus Ctenomys; species Ctenomys sociabilis. The sequence goes on from PVKA01032696.1 coordinate 1,391, forward strand.
TCCTAAGAGTGGGATTTCTGGGTGAAGCACTAAAAGCATGTCTCCTGTTTCAGGAATCTGGGCAGCTACTTTGCGAAGTGACTACTGCGCTGCGATCTTGGCAGCCACGCATGAGAGCTCACGTCTCCCCATGACCTCATCAGAAAGCATCGCCCTCCCAGCGTCAGTGACAGCGACGCTCGCGGCAGCATGAACTTCCATTTCCCTGCTGATGGATCGTCGCTCTTGAGGGCTCGCTGGCGTCTCATAGGTCTTCTTCTGTGAAGTATCTTTTCAAATCTTTTGTCTGTTTTTATCAGGATAGTTTTCATCCTATGAATCTTTGCAGAGTCTCACCAGGAACATAACAGAACTCCCGTTTATTTGTCTGCCTTAATTTTCTTCCACACAGTTTCGGTTTTCATCATGGAGATCTTTTTTTGTTGTTGTTAATTTCCAGCATTTTTTAATTTTCTGCATTAATTTAGATGACCTTTCCTCTTTAAATTGACTGATTTTAAATATTAGAGGAACCTACCGTTCCTGGGACAAACTGCATTTGTTCCCAATACGCCATAATTGTCTATATAGTGCTAAAGGATTTGATTTTGTTAAAATTTTGCAGAGATTCTATCAACATTTAAGTGAACTAGACGAGTTTTATTTTCTTGTAATGTTCCGTTCTGCTATCAGAGTAATACTGGCCTTGCTAATGTCTCTTCCTTTTCTTATTACTCCTTCATTTAGTGTTTGATAGAGCCCATTATTGAGAACGTGTGGGCCTAGCGCTTTCTTTCCTGAAAGCTTTATTTTTGTTTTGTTTTGTTTGTAAGATTTAAATTATGAATCAATCTCCTCAATAGACATAAATGTACTCAGGTTAATGGCAAGTTTTGGTAAGCTTTAGCAGCATGTATTTCCCGGGAGTTGGCCCATCTTATCAAATTTACTGGCGAAAAGGGTTTTTCTTTCTCTTTAATATCTTTTCAATGTTTGTAAGATCTCTAGTCATGTCCATTCTCTCCTTCCTGTTATTAGAAATTCATATCTTTTCTTTGGTACTCAACCAATCAGGCTAGGGCTTTACCAGTTTCATTTATGTTCATCAAAAATAGTGTTGCACTTCTGTCTCCTGTCTCATTCATTTTCACTCCTCTTTTGCTACTTTCTTCTTTCTGCTTTCTTCAGGTTTCATCTGCTCTTCTTTTTCTCGTTTCCTAAAATCGGAGCTCAGATCACTGATGTGGAAGCTGATCCCCACAGTGTCACTTACTACTCCGCCGGCCTCTGTCACGCGCCTGGCTGCGTCACTCTCACTCTCCTGTTTTCCATATTTCCTGGCCTCCTTTGTGACAAGGGACTATTTAATTGATTTCCAAATGTTTGAGGCTTTTCCGTTTTTGCAGATTTCTCATTCAAGTCTGTCATGGTCAGAAAATGCACCTTCTTGCAGATAGCCCTCTACTATTATGGACTGGACTGTATTGGATTATTTTGCTGAATTCACCGACCTACAATATTTGAATGGCAACAGAATAGCCATCTCTGACAAAACTAAACAAAAGGGAGATATAAATGAAGAACCTTGGCAAGCACAAGGGCCTGAGTTTAATCCCAAGTTCTGAAAAAAAAAAAAAAAAAAAAATATATATATATATATATATATATATACAATGTATTAACTATTATAACTGTCCCGATTTTCCTAATTACTCACTTGTTTTGAAACTGTCTCATTACTATTTCTTTCCTAATAAAAGTAATTTTAAAAAAAGAAAATGGACTTCCTTATAAATTTAATCTCTTAAATTTAAATTACAAGTAATTTCTTTCTTTTTACATATTTGGTGCGGGGTCCCACTACAGCACCTGGACCTGCAGGGACCCCCCTGCTCCCAGCCTCATCTGCACTGGATTGCATGAGTGAGCCACCCACTCCCAGTCTTGGCGGCTGCTCCAGCGCGCCAGGGACGGAAGCCCAGTCCCTGCGCCTCCCTAGACAGGCTCTCACTCCACTGCGCTGTCTTGCTGGCCCTACAAGTCACTTCTTAAGTTGCAGTTTTAATCTATTTAATCTGTATCAAGATGTATTTGATGTCCCAGAGTATAGTCTGCTGGTGAATATCTGTATGCATTTTAAAAGTCCACTTTTGTTTTTTTCCTTTTTTTCCTATAATTTTATTGAAAAAGAAATAGTGAGGAGACAGTTTCAGATCAAATTAGTAGCACAGTTTCAATAATTAATACATTGCATATTGTTTTCTTAGTGGTTATTTGGTTTTTTCCATAATTTTATTGAAGAACAAATAGCAATGAGACAGTTTCAAATTAAATTAGTAGGACAGATTCAATAATTAATACGTTGCATATTTCTTAGTGGTTTTTTGTTGTACAAGGTGCAGACATGATATTCTATTTACAAACACTATTAGAGCAGATCCCTCTATTCATTGAATTAAGAGAATGTATCTGTATACCTATCTTAACTATTTTGAATCTATAGACACAAGTTGGTCATTCAATTATATCCCCTTTCTGTTTAGTTTTATCATTTAAATATTATAGGTGTGTGAATTCAGCAAAATATTCTAAAATAGTCCAGTAGTCCATAACAGTATTGGGTTTTCTGTATGTCTGGCAATGTTAGAAGTAGTTGATTTGAGTCTTTTACAGCTCAGCATAATAATATGGCTTTACTTCTTATGCTTTGATTTTATACTTTTCTGCTGGATGGTTAAGACCAAGATAAAGCGAGACCTAAGTAACACGAATGGTAGCCTTTGTACCTAATTAAGGTCAGTCAAATCCCCTCAGAATTTATGCTGAGACCCTGTACCGCAGTTTGTAGATCCTTTGTCTGTGTCAGCCATGTGGATGAGTCATGGCCATTGCTTCACCAGTTTGCTCTCTGTGACTCTCCAGTCTTCTCTCCATGTGACTCTCCTTAGGCACACTCTACATCACTGATCACTTCTCTCTGTGGCCCCATAATCTCCTTGATCAGAAAACTTGGGACACAACTGAGTTGCATGATGTTACAGTACAGGTTCTCATCTGTCCTGAGTCTTAACTGACCTTGAAAGGTTAGGGCCAAAATGTTGGCTGTCCTTGAGGCCCTCCTTCTCTAATTTGGTCTGCAAACTTAGGTTGTTAACACTTCAAAAGAGAAGCTTATTGTTATTACAGTACAACCTAGGCTGTTGAGCTTAACCTCACTAACTGCCTGAATATCAAACATCTTAGCCTTAATATGGAACAGGTATTTTTCATCAAGTATTGATATGTTAAACTTTAGATCCCTACAAAATATAACATAAAAAATGTTAAAAAGTTAAAACATATTTTAAAAATAGGAATAAACAATTATATATGTTTACACATAAGTTTAGAAATCTAACCATATACAGCATTGTAGCAGGACAGTCCCGCAACACTCCTTTTCCTGTGTCCTGCCTTCATTCACCACCCACCTCCTTTTTTAAAAAAAATCTACACAAGAGACAGCACAGCAGCAACTGGCCTGTCATAACAAGCAGCACGTATTCAGAAGACCAGAATGACAGGCACTGCGAGCATGAACCTACTACTAAAATGGCCATCTTTAGTGCAGTTGCTTAGTTCACAGGTATCAGCATATATAGTTAGTCAGGATGAGAATCCTTCCAAATTAACTTCTAGATTCGAAAATTTCTGAAGATCCTCATCATTGCCTTACCCATCTTGTACATATGACTGTATGGCATTGCCTCTGTCATGTTTCTTAGCTCTTCTCCTTGCTCTCTCTTCATTGTCTAGTCTTCAAGGTTTTGTTTCCCTTTTAATTGTGTTATACCTTTCTACTTGTAATTCTTCTTTTGAGTTCTTACACTAGAGAGACTATACTATATTTACACATGTGTGTCTGGTTTATTTCACTTATGAGTATATCTTCAAGTGGCATCCACTTAAGTATGAAGTCTTTGAGTTTATCATTCTTTACAGCTGAGTAATACTCTATTGTATAAAATACCATATCTTTTTCATCCATTCCTTGGGTGACAGGCATCTTGGTTGTTTCCAACAGTCTACTTTTGAAGTGTGGAATGACTTATAAATATTAATGAGGTCAAGTTTGCTAAAAGTGTTCAGAGAGATAGCTCAGTAGAATAAGTGCTTGCCTCACAAGCACAGACTCCAGAGTTCAATCCTCGGTACTGCAAGATAGATAGATAGATAGATAGATAGATAGATAGATAGATAGATAGATAGATAGATAGATAGATAGATAGATAGATAGATAGATGTGTTCCGGATTCCAGACCTTACAATTTCTGTGTGTGTGTAATTATTCTATAGACTTTTTTAAAAGGCTACTGAAGTCTTCATTTCTTCCTACTATCCTTTCCTGCTGTCATATGTTGGTTTCAACCACTAGAATAAACTACAAATAGTTTTTTCTCAAAAAATGTTAATTATTATAAGTGTGTTTAGAAATGAGAAATAATTGATTTTCTATCACTCTGCATATTTAGCACTTACAAGACTCCTTATTCTTCTATATAGATCTAAATTTCTAACTCTTCGCAGATTTTTTCTGCCACAAAAAAAGTTACTGTTTTTCACTTTGAGTCTGCAGTGACACATTATTTTCTCATCTTTAGTTTGTCTGAAAAGATCTTCCATTCACCTTCATTTCTTACGCGTATTTTCGCTAGGTATAGACTTCTACCTTGGGAGTTTACTTTCTATCATAACTTGAAAGTGTTGATTCTTGAACTTCTGGCTTGCTTAATGCATAAGAAGAAGTGTGTGTTCCTGTTTGTCTTTGCTTCTTTGTATGCTGCATGCCTGTCTCTCCTCTTTCTCCTTTTACAATTTTCTGATTATCTCTGGCTTTAAGCAACTTGATTACGATGGGCTCTGCTCTGGTTTCATTTCTTCTACTTTGAGTTTGTTGGATCTTTTAATTTTTTCCCTCAAATTTAGAAATGTTCTGGCCATTTTTTCACATTTATTTATTTTTATTAGCGCCTGTTTGCAGAGCATGTGTTTGCATGCCTTGTGTGGAGCCGCTGCACATGCGCACACAACACTCCCCAGTGCCTTTTCTCCTGCCCTGCCCTGCCCTCCCTCGGGCTCTTTATCCCTGTCCCACTTGAGAAAGCCTGGTCTCCCTACTTCCCATTATCTTTGATTCTGGTGTGTATTTATATTTTGGGTTTCTTATAGAAGAGAAACCAGGCAATATTAGGTCATGTGCCTGACTTACTTCACTTAACCATTATGACCTCAGGCTGCATGTTTTTCTACAAATGGTTCCATTTGGCCATTATTTTTTAAATGATCTTTTCAATGCCTCTGTTCTCATCCCCCTCACTGATTCCAATTACATGCAGTGGGCCATTTCAGACTGCACCACTGGAGGCCAGCCCATTGTTTCTGTTTTAGTACTTTTCCTCCCGTATATAATTTTGGATCCTTTTTATGCTACTTCTTTGAGTTCATGAATGTGTACTCCTGTAGAATCCTACCCACTGTCAACTCCATTCTGTGTGATTTTCATTTCAGATAACTTTTTATCTCTAAAAATATCATTTGACCTCTGTGCAAACATACATACACAGAGATTCATATAAGTATCTTCTAAGGGCCGGCGGTATAGCTCAGCGGACTAAGCACTCGCTTAGGTAAGCTCAGGGACCAGTGTTCGGTCCTTGGTTCCCCAAGCCGCGCCAGCCCCGCCTTCGGGTGCGCTGAGCCAGCGATGCAATCCGGGCGTGGTGGCGCGCGCCTGTAATCCCAGCACATGGGAGGCAAAAAGCAGGAAGATCACTATGAATGTGGGCTGCATGCATAGGGAGACCCTGCACCGAAAAAACCAAAAAAAAAAGTATCTTCTAGTTTTTGTCTCATGTTCAGCGTTCCTAAACTTTCTTAATATATAGATCATTTTTATAATTACTGTTTTAATATCCTTACCTGCTAGTTCCATCCTCCATACAATGTTTTCTTCCACTTCTATCAACTGACTCCCCCTACCCAGTTATTTATATTTCCTTGCTTTCCATAATGTCTCAAAATTAGCTGTCACCTGTGTGATATTTTGCTCTTGTGCACAGTGAAGTGGCTAAGAATCAGTTGGACAACTCTGAGGCTTGCTTTTAAACTTTGTTAGAGCAGGTCCAGAACAAGCATTAACCCAGGGAAGCGTGGGGCCTGAGCAGATATTCTGAAGATTCTACTCAATGCATATTTCTTAGGAGACCTCTTCACTCTAGCTAATGAGCACATTAATTAGCCCCACCTACCCCCGTCCCCCACACCCCCACCCCTTCCCCTAAGCTCTAGTGGCTACTCAAGTCTGTTGTTTTCTAGTGGGGTCTCCTGGCCAGTAGTGTTTTTCACATACAGATCACATGAGGATTTCTCTCCACATCTCTGCTGATCACTCTGGAGTCCTAGTCCAACTCCATGCTACAATGCCTTCAAAATTCCAGCTACCCTGGCCTCCTCAAGCCCTACGGTCTATCTTCTCAACCCAATGTAGTTGACAAGCAACATTTTGTTTCAGTACCCTCATCCTGTGGTGAACTAAACACCAGATCTAAGAGAAAGATGTGGATACCAGGAGTCATAATTTTGGCTTCCCCTTTCTCATGGCCTACATCTGGCACAACTGCTTCCTAGTATCTGAAAATCATTGTTGCACATGTTTTGCTTTGATTTTTTCAGTTGCTTAAAGTGAAGGCATAGATGAAGTCCCAGGTGCTCTGCGGTGGTTGTCAGTGGGAGTCAGTGCCCTTCCCGTTGTCCCATTTTGCTTTGCTATTCTTCTTCTTCCAATTCATTTTCTTTGAACTGTGTTCTTTCTATTTATGAATTTTTTCTTATTTGTATGTTGTTCAATTTGTTTATTTATTGCACTGCAGTTGAATCCAGGGCCCTAGCACCACTCTACATCTCTAGCCTCTTTTAATTTTTTTGTTTTTTCTGTAGTTTAGGGAAGGGTCTACAAGGTGTTCAGGGTCTCACTACTAGATCAGACTCTCAGTGATCTGCCTGTTTACAGCCTCCCAAGAGCTGGGATTATAGGCTTGCACTACCTCATCCTGTCTCAATTGACATCTTAGCCCGCACTGGAGGCTGGGCTGGCACAGCATGCTGGGGATTGAACCCCCAGCCCCTGATAATACTTACGGGCACTTTAATCTGCTGAGCTATTTGGCTATCCTTTTGATTGATTTTTTTTTTAATTTAAACAGGTGCTTACTAAGTCATTAGATTGCCCAGGCTGAACCTGAGCTTGAGAGGCTCCTGCCTCCACTGCCTGGAATGCTGGAATTGCAAGCCTGCGCCTGCACTCCTGGCTGGGCTCTATCTCCTGAAGCGCCTGCTTTTAGTCCTGCTGAACTGGACTCAGTGCAGATTCAGTGCTCATAGTGGCTCTGGGACCTTTCCACTCTCAGCTGTGTACTCTCCAGTCTTCAGGTGAGTGAAAACTCAGCTGGCCTTCCTCTGCCATCCCTAGACCTCGTGTCCCAGAGGAATGTGCTCTTGGTCAGATGTGCTGACCCCATCAGGGGAGCTGCTGGAGCCCTGCTCTAGAAGAGTCCTGCTCCATTCTGCTGCCTGGTAGCAATGTTGCCTTGAGAGTGTCACTGAATTTAGTTTTCTCATCTGAATATTGAAGGAGTGGAACGAGATGACTTTAAGTCCCCTAATTTCAACAGATTATGACCCTAAAATCTTTCTACAGTGTAAGCCTGGCCACGGCCTCTGGCCACGCCCTTTTCTACACAGGTAGCGCTTGCTTTTGCTCTGATTGTAAGCAGCGTCACCCATCGGGTCTTAGTAGGTCTCACCAAGTCTTCTGGTTGGAGAAGACCTCCATGAGGGCTGCCTTTTCCAGGCTCTAATAGGAGCTGAAGGAAGAGCTGTTGTGCTCCCAGGTTACCTTCTATTTCAGTTTTTCAAAAGGACAGTGATGCGCATGTATCATTTCTACCTAGGAAGTTCTTCTCTCCCATCAACAAATGGCCATCTTACATACACATCCTCAAGTCCAGCCTGAAAAATCCTGTCATCGCCCCCCTCTGCAGATGCCCCGGGCTGGAGGAGCTTTCCTTCCCCATTCTGTCCTTTCTACTTTGGCAAATGCCTACCACCTGCAACAGTATCCAAAGCACAGCACCTCGGAGCCCACCCTGGAAGGAGAAAAATGGAGTGGGAGCCAGCAGGCACTGCTAAGATTGCTGTACAATAATAATCCCAGTATCAAATGCTTCAGTGGCCCAAAATCAAACCCTGAGAATGCATGCCATTCCCAGTGGAAACCGACTAAAGAAACCCTTGGGCTGCAGATGTTCCTCAGGCCACTCTATGCCCTGCATGGGCACCTTTCCTCCCTGGACCTTGGTCCCCTGCTACCTAAATTGGATGCGCTATTGCTGGGCCCTCATACATTCAGGGCTGTTGATAGGAGAAATAAGATCAAAATTAGAAGGACAAGAGTTTGCTGAATGCAAGGTGGTGGCAACAGTGCTGAGATAATTAGCTTTTCTGTACTGACAAACTGAACATACACACAGAAACTTTCTTTTCAGGCAATGAGGCTGTTAAAAGACACTGTGATCTCCTTGTTCACCCCTAGAGTTTCTTTGTGTTGTCTTGAAAAAAAGGGGGGGAGTATATTGGCTCTACAGTTGCTATTTCAGTATCGGAGGAGCAAGGCTTGTTGATTGCAGAGATTCTTATCTCTTTTAGGACTCAATGAAGGTGACTTTCAAATCTTTTTGAACCAAAAGCTCCTTTTCCCCTAATGCTCCGTCCAGGCAAAATGGACACACTGAGGATCAAGAAGGATTGCTGTGCAGAGGACACCCTGAGAGCTCTGGGAGGAGCCCAGCAGGTAGGTTCTCTGAGGAAGAGGAAGAGTGGAAAAGGAAACGAGATTAAGACTTTCAGTGGTACTTCCCATAGTACGTGATAACAGGTGTCTGTGAGGAATCTATATGAGAAGTTGTTGTTCATCATATTGCACTTATCTTGTCTGAATCTCCCTAGAGAACCAGTGACTGACAGGGCAGAATTCTACAGCTAGAGTCACTGGTTTTCTGTTGGTGCCAGTGGACCTAGACACTGCCGCAGATGGCAAAGCTAAGGAGGGACAGGGAGCCAGTCAAAAAATTTCCAAAGACACGGCTTATGTCTCAGGAGCAGGGAAGAAGCTTTAGGAGGAAATGCAGGGGACAGGACAAATAAGGGCATGAGGAGCCTCCAGACAAAAGGTTTCTGGAGGGCCAGCCAAGTAGCTCAGCAGATGAAAGTGCCTGCTTGGGGCTGGGGGTCCCATCCCCGGGCCTGCTATGCAGGCCTGGCCCCAGGGCACAGTGAGATGACAATTGAGACTGGCGTGGTGGTACACACCTATAACCTAACTCTCGGGAGGCTGCAAATAGGAGGATCACTACGAGTCCAATCCAGTAGTGAGACCCTGAACACTCTGTAGACCCTTCTCTAAAATACAAAACAAAGCAAAAAAAAAAAAAGGCTTCTGGCACAAGAATCATCACCTTTCCTGGTCTGCAGTCCCTTGTCTATCAGAAGAGGAGACCTGGGTGACACACGAGCCAGTTGCTCTTGATGTCCCGCCCAGGCCCTGTCATTTCCCTCTCAAGTGTGTGCCTTACCTCTTCAGGTTCTCTGCTATCGCCCACCCCCTCTGCACAAGGCACAAAGCCAGGTTCTCCTGAGAAGGACTCAGCCCCACTCTGAGCTCCCCTGCATCTCTGCATAGCCACAGAGCACTCAGAGACCCCCAGAGAGGGGCTTTGAAGCGGCATAGTCTACCACAGTGATGTCACAAGCTGTAATCCCAGACCCGAGGGAGACCGAAGATTGCAATTTATTCCCACCCTGCCCAACTTAGTGATTTTGTGAGACCTTGTCTCAGTATTAAAAATAAAATAAAAGAGATCTGGGTGGGTAACTTAGTGGAAAACCCTGAGTTCAGTCTCCAGTGCTGCAAAAAAGAAATAGAGTGCAGTGATCCATTTTTTTAACTGAAAGCAGTGCAGTGGTTTTGCCAGATTCCATTTGTGCCTTAAAGCCCTGGGAATTCAATCTTTGAAGCTCCCAGTGGGGCTGGGGGTCAGGTTGTGGCACAGAGAAGGTATCAGTGAGAGTCAAATCTAGAACACTTTGCTTTTATTCATCCTCCAGAGCTGGGCTCTGGGCGTTGCTGGGGAGGGGGGTTGCTGGCAACTATTCAAATGTGAACTCAAAAGCATGTGCTCACCGCGCCCCTTGGGGTAGCACTGGCCTTCAAGTTTGATGCCTTTCATGGCTGAGCCCTCTCCCTGCCTCTCAATCAGACATTACCTTTGGTGCCATGACCTGTCTAACAACTCCCTCTGCAAGTCAATAAAATGTCAATTTAGTTCTCCCTTGGTTAAGTCTTAAATCTGTGTACCACGTCTGCTTTCCTTTGCTGCTGTAGAGAACTCACATCTATCTGTCTGGCCCTGTGCTCCCCTACCTCCTCAGACTGGCATCCACCCTGGAACAAGAGGGGTTGGTGAAAGCCTTTCAAACAGGAAGACCAGAGCGCAGAGTGACCAGGAACCTCTAGTATCCTATGCCCTTGGACACCCAAGCAAACCCATCAAAAACAATTGCTTGCTGCTGCACTTTGTAACTGGATGTCACATGAGGGAGGTGCTTCCAGGTCGCTGGCCCAGCCTTGGTTCTTATCTAAGTACCAGCCTTGTTTTTAAGCCTCTTTTTTATGGTAGGAGCTCCCTTTAGACGACTTCCTTTCCTCTGCTTGCAGCCTTGGAATCATGACCGGTGGAATCATGAATCATAGCCCTTCATGACTCAGGCTCCCATCCTGCTACTTTCTGTCTCCGTTACCTTCACCCTTGAGCACCATCAGCTGCATGGCCCTTCTCTGTCTTTCTTCCCAAGGATGGAGTCACAGGAGGCCTCTGAACTCTAGGGCTGGAACTCCAAGAACATCACTATGTCCCTTCCTCGAGCCTTGAGGCTCAGCATGCCCATGCCCTGAGCCTGACTCCTTTCAGCAATCGCCCTCCCCCAGGGCAAGAGCTCTTCTGGTTGCCTCCACATTTGTGGCAGGGATAGAGCTGGACAATAACAAGATAGCTCTCTCATTAGCCACAATAAAGGAAACCATTTCCTGCCCCATCCTTCATCATGCTAACCACGGACCTGGTAAAACCTGTGATAGAATCAGTCCCATTCCTTCAGGCTCCCCACCAAAAGCAATTTTCCCAAGACTCAGGTGGTGAGAAGCCAAATCACCATTTGACAATTTTAAATCAATGAATTGACTGTTTCATGAATTACTTATGATGAATTTTCTTGGCCCTCCTGTGCCCTGACCTACACTTAGAATCACCCCACAAAAGAAAAGCTTCATTCTAAACAGAGGGCTGAGGAAGTAGACAGAGCAGCCACTTCCTGTTCTGGGACCGCCCAATGTGTTCTGGGAGCTTCATGTGCCTGATCTCATTCCAGTGCTCACAACAAGCAGAGAGTTGTCAGGTTCATAGGTGGGGGAACTAGGACTTGAGCAGAATGTGACCTTCTCAGAATTTCTGGCTCTAGAGCTCCACTCTTTCCTTTATTTCCTTTATGTCATCCCCCTTTAGATGACTTCCTTTCCTCTTGCAACCTCTTTGTCATCTACATTTCTCCCAGCCTCAGCTGGAAAGAAACAGCCCCTAAATCCCACGAAAGCATTGTCCACATTGTCATCTGCAACTTGCCTGCATCCAGCCCCGACCCCCTCTTCTTCCACTTAGCACCAATGAGCAAAATGGGAAGTTGAGATTCGTGAAGGTCTCCTCTGTGCCCATCCTGGTCGCATACTCATTCTCATAACCACCCACCTATAAGGCCAGGATGGCTGGTCAGAGCAGTTTGTCATTCTCCCAGGGTCACAGGACTCTCAAGTGGTAGCGACAGGTTGTTCATCTATAATATTACTTGCATTCTTAAGACCTGAGTCTTAAAATGTATTTGGCTCTTTACCTCCATTTACAGTTAATGAGTGAAGGAGGATAAGCCACCAGGGGTTGGCCTGGTGTCTGAGCAGACTAAAGCTTGAGATTCCTCAGTGGAACATGTGACCTCCTGCCCTGATACATTAAGACTTTGGTGGCCTAATGTACTCTTCTCCAAACTTCTAAGGATTGAAGCTTTGCCTGCTCCCAAATTGACCACGGATCCTCAAAGACCACTCCAGAATCCTTCTAAACTTTGAGTTCCATCTTCCTCAAGCAGTATGCAAAGTCACTGATGGATGAATGATTATCAAAGGGAGCAGAAGGAACCACCCTCAGGGAACTGAGAAGCGGATGTGCCACACTTTACTGAACACCAGCCACATGCCCAGCTAGTGGCTTCCAGATTCCAGCATCATTCTCTCTCTCTCTCTCTCTCTCTCTCTCTCTCTCTCTCTCTCTCTGTGTGTGTGTGTGTGTGTGTGTGTGAGAGAGAGAGAGAGAGAGAGTGTGTCTGTCTGTCTGTCTGTCTGTCTGTCTGTCTCTGTCTGTCTCTGTCTCTCTCTCTTACTCTATCCTGCCTTCTGTCTGTCTGTCTGTCTCTCTCTCTTTCTCTCTCTCTCTCTCTCTCTCTCTCTCTCTCTCTCTCTCCCCTCCAGGGCATTCTCACTGAGCTATGGCCACAGCTTGCACTTTGAGACAGAATCTTCCTAAATCACTTAAAATCGTCATGCCTCAGCTTCAGAGTTCTGGGATCACAGGCATGAACTACTCCATATGGCTTTCCTCTCTTAAATCTCTCTCAAATTTCTTTTCTTCCTCCCTTGTCACAAAGCCAACCTTATCTCTTGTCTTCTCAGCTTGGAAGAGATTGAGTGTACTACCTGGCCCTGATGCCTTGACCCTCACCCTTTTCCTCCCACATGCCAACAGGAAAGTCCACCTAAAATTAAAGCGTCTACCTAAAACTAAAGAGGCCATTTGCTTAAAGGCTAAGTCTCCAAATTGCCAGGTATTGTAGTCAGAGTTTACAAGAAAAAAGATTTAATACAGGACACCTAGTGTATAAGATTATTTTATAATATTCACCCAGAGGATCAAATGAAAAAGAGTGTGAGAGACCTGTCCACATGCTAGAGGCCCAAAGAATCTCACTGAGGGTGTGGATTCCATAGCAATGCCCTGCACACATTGAGCCAAAGACCTGAGTCCATGGCGATGTCTCATGCAAGTCTGTACAAAGGCTCTGCGCTGGAAAGGCCCAAAGATCAGTGGTGGAAGCTAGAAGTTCTGCACAAGTGGCTGAAGGATCTGTGCATGAGAATGAGGTATCTGCACTGAAACCAGCAATCGATGTTCAAGGGAAGGATGAGAGCTCCCCCAAAAAGAACTGCAGTCATTCTCAGTGACAGCGAGGTCCCAGCCTCCTCCACTAATGAGAACAGCTGGGTTCACGTCAGGAAAACCAGCACAACAAGCCTCTCCGAGAAAGCCAGCAGCACGTCATCCTCCCCTGCAGTCCCCTTTCGTGAGCCTTTGGCAACAACCTTCCGATGGGCCTTCCGCATCCAGCACCACTCTGACTCAGTTCAGCAGGGTTCTACAGGGAGGTCATTAGCCGAATGATCTATCGTTCCTATACCAGGAATGCAGGAGATACACTGGGGTGTAGGAAGAAAAACGTACACCTTCTATTGCCTTTTAGCTTGAAGTAGACCTCAGCTGCTCCAAATCATGACCATCGATTCACAACACATCTAATCCTTGGTCCTTCATTTATTGACATATAGTTACATGGAAGTATTCACAGTCTACCATCCAGCCTGAAGGCTGGCTTCTTGACAGTAGTTTCCATCGATACCTTTAGAAATCCCATCCTGTGCTTCTGCTACCATTACCCAAGTATCCACCACCCCAAACCACAGGTCCACTGTTACCTTACATTTTTTAATGCAATTTTAATGTATCTATATGTATTTAAAATATGCATTCTTTTTTCATTTTAGTGGTTTTAAGCAATGCACTGTAGGCACTGTTCTGACCTTTCCCTCACTTACTAGAGCTCTGTCCGTATTCTTGCTGCACACGGCGTGGTTCATTCATTCTGGCTGCTGGGTGATGCTCTCTGCTGTGCGTGCATCTCCACCTATTGTTCTGCTCTTGCCTTGATGAGTATTTGAGTTATTTTCATTAATAGATGCCACAAATTCAGATTTAAGATTTAGGTGCAAAAGCAAGGATCAAAGAATATACAAGGCAGTCTTAAAACATGTATGGATATGTATATATTTTATTCAAAGGGTTCACACAACTCTTATACAGCATATCAGAGCATATAAAAATATCAAAATTCAATTATAGAAGACAAATCATTCAGTAGGAAAAGAAAGGTTCCAGTACTTCAGAAAGAAAAATATCCAAGCAGACAACAAATATAGGAAGTTAAACTCAAGATCATTAACCTTAAAATAAATGCAAAAAAAAAAATGTGCTACAATGTCATCCAGCACCATAATGAAAATTAGAATAAAGGATGATACTAAATTTTGGTGAAAATGCAGAGAAACTAGAAATCTAAAACCTTCTGGTAAGAACATAAGTTTGTTCAACTACTTCAGAAAACTGGTGTTATCTATCCATATATATAGATATAGATATACATATACATATACATATACATATACATATACATATACACACTGTATGATCTAGAAATTCCACTAGATATGTGTAAAGAAAATTTACAAATGCACCGTAAAATACAAGTATGCAGATATTTACAGAAGCATTCTTTTTTTTTCAATCTGATTTGTTTTTAATTAAGTATTATGGTCACATACAAATTTGTGCTCATGTTGTACCTTCCTCAATTTAGTCCTTCTAACGAGCTGACAGGAAGCACCACTACCAGTCACACATACAACAGGAGCTTTAGTCTTTTGTTTTTGAATAGCTGCTTAATACTACCACGAACAGTAATTCAGTCTGACCTAAAGAATTCAGAAGTCTATCTTGCTGTTATATCATGCTAACTCTTAAAAGGATCTGAATTCACAGATCAATACAAAACGTGAGAAATGTTAAATATTCTTTATTTGGTATTACACATACACCACACTAAAATGCCTTTCAATAACTAAAAGGCAGCACTTTTTAGATACAGGGAATTCTAATTAAATTGGCATAGTCAAGACTAAAAATATAGACACGGCTTTCTTGTCTTCAGCCACTCCCTTTAACAAGCTAATAAACACAAACTGAAACAGGGGAGTCCTGCTTGGTTTTAAGACAATGAAAGATTCTCTCAGTATTGAACCATATTCACATAACCAGTTCTATACATCTAAATATAAAACCAACCTTCAGTAGTTTTGAGATGACATTTTCAATCTTTGTGAAAAGCTGAACATTACTAATCAAGTCCAACCATGTATTTAGAAGGGAGAACAGTGATAGTATTTACTGAACTGGAATTACTATAAACTTTCAAAAAAAAAAAAAAAAGACATATATTTAACTACAAGCCAATTTTATTTAAATCAGGGCTGTCCAACAAAAATATTCTGTCAGCCACTCATGATCTGAATTCTAGTGTATGAGATTAAATTATGGTACACATACAAAAGCCACGAGATATTTCTTTTCTGTAATAAATAAGCCAGTGACTATTACTCATTAGTAGCCTTTCTGAGGTAAGCTAGTAGGTCTGCCCTTTCTCCCTTCTTCTTGATGCCAGCAAAGATCATTTTTGTTCCTGGGATGTACTGCTTGGGATTCTCCAAATGCTCCAGCAGTGCATCCTCTCTCCAGGTGATACCTTTGTTCTTGTTGGCATCTGTGTAGGAGAACCCAGCAGCCCGACCCATCTTCCGCCCAAAGAGACCAGGGAGATTGGCCCGGTCTCATGCTCACCTTCCTTCTCAACGGCGTGGCACCGGGCACACTTCTGCACAAAAAGTTTCCTGCCTTTCTCAGCATCACCCATTTTTAAACCTGCTGTAGCTTCCACGCCGGCTGGTCATGGCTCTTCCCTCCTTACCACAAGAAAAGCTCCAGTTCAGAAGCCTGATGTCCTGTCCGACTCTCTAGCCCAAGGACACGCCGGTCTGCAGCTAAGTAACAGTGTTCTATAAAAACATTCCTGACAGTAGTTTAGTGCCAGTTGTAAATTATCTCCTAGGACATAGAAGTTATCTCTCAGGTTCCACCAAATCTTTGCTTTCACCCTCCTGCAGATAACAAAATCTGTGGGTGCTGTAATTGTCATTTAAAGTAGGAGAGTATTTGCATCTAATCTACACATATAAATTTATGCACACTAAATCATCTATAAATGACTTGCGATATCTTATATGATGTAAATACTGCATTAATAGTTGCTAGATATTGTTTAAAGAATAATGACATGAAAATGTTCATGTATGTTATGGTTTGTGTCTAGCTGTCCCCCCCAAAAGCCTCATGCAATCGTGGGGTGGGGACTTCTAGAGTTTGAGATTAACTCATGGTCCACTGGGATTATGGGTCTTAGTACTGCTGGGATTATGGGTGTGAGTGCTACACCCACCTGAGGTGGAGAGCCTGAATGTAATCTAAAGGAGAGTCAGAGACACAGACTTCCTCTCTGTTGCCATTGTTGCTGCTACTCCTCCCTTTCGCTCTCTTGTTCTCCGCTACCACCGTGAACTGCTGCCCTCTGTCATATGCCAGTGTGCCTTGGACGGAAACCTCCAGTAGCTGTGAGCTAAGTAAACCTTTCCTTCCTTCATTTTGTGTGTTGGGTATTTGTCCCAGCAACGAGAGAAGAGTAGCTGCTAGTGTAAGTTCACTGCAGATGCAATTTTTAAAATATTTTTGACCAGTGGTTGGTTGAATCTATAGATGCATAAACTATAATTGCACTGCTCTGAATGTACATGCTTTTACATACATACCCTCCTTCTGCATATCAACATCAAGCTTAAGAAACTGGAACCTACCCTTTCCCAACACAGTATCTGGCAAGTTTATTTCTAAGTACATTATGTTCTTGAGAGACACCCCCAATCTGATAGAGGAAAGTTATTGTGCTGCTAGAGTATCAACTTAAGATACAGCCAAAAAACAGAATTTAAATGAATATATATATATATATATATATATATATATATATATATATATATATATATCCACTGGACTCCACCTGCTCAACACTGGATTAATATGAATGCCTGGTCATGAACCACTGCCAACATTTTTCCACAGATAGTCACTCCCTTGCTCATTGTTCATACACTCCTTTTTACTCACCATCCAACTCAAATGTCTAGAGTAATATGCTTAACATATCTGTGTTCTTCGTCCAGACTGCACTGCACCCTCACCACTCACCTCTGCCAGTAGTGACCAATGTACTGCTCTTTCCATTGCTTTATTTCCCAGCAGTATCACCTGCCAACATTGTGTAACTTGTAGTTTGAATGTTGAGGCCTAGCGTGAGCCTCCTAAGATCTGCTTCTCCCTAATTCCTGCATTCCAAGTGTAGCCCATGCTGCCATGTGCAGGACGTTCCTTTCCATTTCCCTTACCAGGAAGCATTCTGCTTAGTGAAGAGAACATAATGTATTCACCCATCTTTGTCTCCATGGACATGTGAGTTTTTTCTAAATAGTGCTGTGCTGAATAGTCTTCTTCACGTCCTAGGCTGCATCATTTCTCACAGTGATTGTTAAGGTTGCAGGATGCTTCTGGACATCGATTTTTCGAAAGATGATTGCAGCAACAATAAGCATGTGCTAGTGAGATCTGATATCTGATGATGTGTTACCTGTCTCAAAGCACCACCTAATTGGACAACTCTTGCCCAGGTAGGTCAACCACAGGGTTAGAAACTGGCAAACTCCACCTGCTTCCGACTTTATTTAGTGCATTATTCTGATCTACTCTAGGACCTTGGGGCTTAATTAGCATTTCTAGCTGTAAAGCCTAGTTACTTTGCAGTACACCATTAAAAGTGAGTTATGTCAGTGGGCATTTGAGGAAACTGAGGCATATGAAATGATCAAAAGAGGGCAGGCAGGTCTGGTATATCCAAGGATTCTTTCTCCCTTCTCAGGCCAAAGGTGAGAGTTTGCAGGCCCTGAGAAGGTCAGGGCCACCCTGAAGGCAGAATTCCTCCTAGTGCAATGCACCCAGATGAGCGTGGTCATCCTGGCCTCTTCTGTGCTCTGTGGCTCTCCTAGCTCATGCATCACTCTTGCCCAGCAAGAAGAGGCCACACTCACTCTGTGGCAGAGTGCCAGCCCTCCACTTCCTCTCCCCAACACTGAATAATGATACCAGCTAAGTGGTGGGATGGTGCCAGCGGACCTCCTAGCAAACACTCCCTGTGGAGCTAGATCAATAACACTTAGCTTCTCCTTTTTGATTTGGCAGGCAGGAAGCAGGAAATGCAGCCTGGGCCTTTCCCTCAGGGAGATGCTGCTCTGATATCCTCAAGCCCACCCTTGGAGACTCATGATCATTCATAGCCTGGGGCCACCACTAACGAGACTGTCATACTCAGCCCCAGGGAAAGGCCCTTGCCCTGAAAGTTCAGGTCTGGGCACCCTGCAAGAGCTCAGGAAATCCCTGGATCCATCAGTCATCTTACCCCCTTGAGATGCCTGATTTGGGTTAAGGGAAAACAAAGGGAAGGAGGAAGCAACTTATGCATAAATGGCCCAGTTCAACAACTTGGCCTCACACTGGTGTCTTGTTTAGACACTGCTGGATCCAAACTGGTTCTGAGAATCACCTCCTCTGTGTCCTTAGAGATCCTGTAGAGTTGAGGGAGTAATGACCACCAGCACGCACCTGTGTCTCAAAGCCTTTACCTCATGACTCTTGAGTCTCACAGAACATATTGTAACCCTCAAGGAAGAGTCTATCACCTCTACTTTAGAGATGATGAAACTGAAGCACAAAGAGAAATAAAGTGGCTTGCCCTGGGTCACAAGGCTTCTAGGCAATGGAACCACAGGTTGAGACTAGTCACACAGTCTGGACCGTGTGATCTGGACCACTGCAATGAACCACTCAACCCCTGGGGCCAGGACAGGTCCATGGAGGCAGTGTTCAAGGCTCTGAATCCAGCTATCTATGATGCTGTTATGGCTGGAATAGGAATGGTGCCCTGCAGGGATTCAAGCATTAAAGTCTTAGTCACCAAGGTGACACCACTGGGAAATGCTATGGGCCTTCGGGCACAAAGTGGAACTTGGGCCTTAGGGTATCGGGGGCCTCAAGAGCACAATGTGAGATCGGAGGTCTCAGTCTCCCACCTTCACGATGGGAGAGTTTGCTCCCAGCCACACTCCCTGCCTTCCGAACCCTCACCAAACCAAAAGCAGGGTGACCAAAGAAATTGGGGTGACTGTTCTCAGACAAGAACTTCCAGAATTAGGAGCAGCTAGATAAACATCTCTTCCCTTTGTAAGTGTCCTGTCCCAGGCACTTCATTATGGTGACAAAAAGCTGACTCATACAGATGCAAAGGGTGAGTCTCTCAGTCTCTGCATTCCTTAGTCTCCTTTTGCCCTTTGTGAAAAGTAGAGATAATATTTATCTCAAAGAGTTGTCATGAAAGTTAAAATGCATTAAGTACAGGGTTGCTGTTCATTAGGATCAGAAAACTGAAGCACAGAGAGAAATAAAGCACAGTCACCTTCCTATCTCTGGGACACAGTATCCACAGCCACAGCTTAAAGGAGAAGAGGTTTATTTTGGCTCACAGATGGCCAGCTCCAAGGGGAAAGGTGAAGTGGAAGAGACCCCGGCAGATGAAGCAGAGACCAAGAAGAGACAAGCCATGGAGGGAGACACAGCCTTCCAAGTCACACCCCTAGTGACACACCCCCACCTTCCACTAGGCCCCACCTCTAACAGCACATTTAGCTGAAAATGCTCCCATGATTCAATCTTTCACTTATGAACATATGGAGCCTGGTGGGACATCCAGACAGAAACTAGAACAATTTTGTTTCCTGGTCCAAGGCCTGGGCCCCCTTTCCACTCACTGTGGAGGTAGGCCTTCTGACCCTGGCAGGAAAGCCCAGCCCGCACCTGAGGTCTTTGTATCACCTCCCTGCCTGATGTCACAGCCTTATCTTCTATTCTGGTGGCTGTTTTCAGTTTCCTCTTGCTGTTACCACTACAGATCTCAGCCATCTTTAAGGGGTGGGAAATCATCAAGCACTTCCATCCCTGATTCCACTGGTCCCTAGTGCCTCTGCCAACTTTCCTGGCCATACTTGAGGTATGTAAAGGTCACTTGTTCTGTTTTGGTTTGGTTTGGTTTTTAGAAAAAGCAGTTTCTAAAGCCCTGACTGCTTCAAAAAAAAAAAAAAAAAAAAAAAATACAAGTGCTTTCAATGAATAGCAGGTTAAGGACCCAAAGGCTGGCTCATCCTCTGTCCTCATGATGACCTCTAATAGTCTCACTGGAGCAGAATGCACAATGCTAAATGCACGCCGATGCTGTTCTCTAGAAGCTTCCAGTGTACAGCTCTGACCACACAGAATAAGTGATTGCTACCTCCCAGGCACATCACATTGTATTCATGGCCAAGGAAAGGGGGGCTCCAGTCTTTCGTTTAGATGTGGCTTAAAGCAGAACTTTGTGATTCTCCCTTACCTGATAAATCTTCAGAAAAACAGGATCAGGACCATACCATCATCTGCTACTCTTGATCAGATGGTCCAATATCTGAGCCAGAGCCCAGGGTGGTCCGTAGTTCATTTACAGAGCCTCTACTGTGTGCATAGAGTATGTCTGAGGCTCATGGCACAATCTGGACCCAGAACAAGCTGCTCACCTCCGACCACTGCCAGACTTCAAATGTGTTCACCTGGCCCTCATGGTCATCCCTGAGTCCCTCGCGGGGCTGTCAGTCTTCCTCTCCTCCCTCACCACATGTTCCCTGGACTGCACATCAGAGTACATCTCTAGTCAATTGTGCTCTGCCCTGTTTCCTTATTGCATTGCTCTTAAGCTGCTCCTCACTTAGCTCAAGTGTGGGGACCTGAGGAAAGAAGAGACACCCTGTGATAAGGCCTTCCTTTCTGTTTTCAGTCCTGAGCACTGAACCTAGGACATTTACACCAAGCTACATCCCCAGCCCCCTTGTATTGTTTTGTTTCAAGACAGGGTCTCACTAAGTTGCTCAGGCTAGGCTTGAATTTGTGATCTTTCAAACTCAGCCTCCCAGAGTGCTAGGATTAAAGGCACGCACCACCATACCCAACAAGGCCATCCTTTCCTAAGTCTCATGGGGCTCCTGTGAAGTTTTCACTCCCCCCAAGCCAGAGAAAGGGGAGCCCCTCCCGCCCCAGCTGATCACATCTTCCATTCACCTCATCCATCATCCAGGCAGGTGGGCCCTAGAGAGCAGCCACAAACAAGCCAAGGGTAATTAGGATCCATTAAGAAAATGAGGCTGAGCTGGGGCTGGGGTGTCATCCTCCACCCAGCCCTCAGTGGGGCCATCAGGCACTTGGAGTTTATTCCCAGAGTTCCTAAGGAGGGGGAAAGGACTGGGTAAGTGAGCATCTTGAGGTCAGAGAGGCCTGGAGCTGATGCAGGCACCATAAACCTAAGTGGGCAGAGAAGGTAGGGGGAGAAAACAGTCTCCCTGCAGGAGCCAGTGGGGTCACTTGTTCCTGAGCCAAGGCCAGACCCTCCAAGCTCTGCAATCAAGTCTGCTTTCAGTGCCTTCCCACAGAGCTCTTCCCTGGGTCCTCCTGGCACTGCACCAGTGCATGTGCAGCGGATCTCCTGGCACTGACTGCAGAAGACCCTGGCCAGAAAGCAAATGCGTTCTTTGAGAGGGGTGACCAACCAACCTCTTAGCGGCTCATCGAGCATCTTCCTGATTAATCTATGAGGCATGGTGGGCTGACACAGAACAAGGAATGCTCAAAAGCAAAACTGTGATTTTTTTTCTATTTTGATCAGATCAGAAAAACTGGGTGATGGGGGCTGGGGAGATGGCTCAGTAGAATAATCACTTGCCTGGCAAGCACAAGGGCCTGAGTTCAATCCCCAGTTCTGAAAAAAAAAAAAAAAAAAGATGGTATGTGGTTGTAGGGAGGAGAGCAGGCAGAGAGTAAGGTACAAGGAGCACCAACTATAGGTTTGCCATGACCAATGTCCGCCTTTCTCCTGATATAAGGCCTGGTTTCGCTGGAGGCAGAACAGGACAAGTCACTGCAGGACACTGTGCCAAGGACAGAGACAGCCAAGGCCTGCACCCATGAGCTCACACGCATGCTTGATGCACAAGATCGTGATGGAGGTTGGGCACCAGCCTCAGACAGTGCTGGCCCAACCACCGGAAACTCGGAAGCCCTGCAGTGGATTCTGGCTACTACTTTCCCATCCCAACCTCTCCTTCGAGGCAGCGAGGAAGGACAGTATTTCAGGGCTGCCCAAGTATGTGGAAAAAGTGACAACAATGACCATGTTTCTCCCCAGTAATCAGCTTGCAAACTAGAGCCTCCTATCCTGGCTTTTCCTGACTTATAGAGTAACCACCCACCCAGGGAATAGTGATGACAGGTAAGGCAAGTGTAGGCTGATTGCACTGCCATTTTTGATCTCTGGTTATCAAGGCTTATTATTTCCCAGCTAGATCTTATTTTCCAGGAAAGAGATGAGTTTTTCTTTTCCTTTTTTTTCAGACAAGCTCTCATTGTGCTTCCCAGGCTGGGCTCCAGCTTTCAGGCTCAAGTAGTCTTCCCATCTCTTCCTCCTAACTAGCTGGGAGTCTAGCCATATGTCACCATACCCAGTGGGAAACAGGATTCTTTGCTTTAAGGAAAGTGCTTGCTCTATATAATTGCCTGCACCCTCATGCAGTATCAGGAGATCTTACCTCCAGGAGATAATGCATCACCAGGAGACAATTTGCCACCAGTGCCATGGCTGAGGTCACACAGCTAGTGAGTAACACAGTCTAGATCAAATCAGCTCATTTTATTTTCAGTAGAAATCTTGGTGCCTTAATACACAAGAGCTGTTGTTGTCACCTAAGTCCTGGAAAGTCCTCCAAACCTTCAATCCAGGCTCATCCTGTGTATCTGAATGCTTCACTTACTTATGCAGAAATTATTTCAGAGCCAGTATAAAGATGCTCCTAAGGGCCAGCCAAATAGCTCAGTGGATTAAATTGCCTGCAAGCAGGCGCAGGGGCTAGGGGTTCCATCCCCAAGCCTGCCATGCCAGCCGCTCCCCCAGGGTGCATTGAGACTGCAGTTGAGACTGGGCTTGGTGGTGCATGCATGCCTATAATCCCAGCTCTTGGGAGGCTGTAAACAGGTGGATCACTATGATTTCAATCTAATAATGAGCCCTTGGACACCCTGTAGACCCTTCCCTAAAATACGAAATGAATAAATAAAAAGATGTTCCTGTTTCTGAATTGGGTCTTTAAATTTGAGGGCCCTGTTATATCTTAGTTCTTTATATATTCTAAACAGTAGTCCTCTGTCTGATTGCTTATTAGTTAGGATTTTTTCAAAGTTTGTGGGTTGTCTTTTCACTCTGTTGACAATTTCTTTTGACATGCAGAAGCTCTTTAAGAAGAGTTGATCCCATTTGTTGATTCTTTCAAGAGCTTCCCGTGCGAATATATGTTTGTTCATGAACTCTTTACCTACCCCTATGTCTTCAAG